>JAYMFT010052458.1:0-15195 GCA_038088735.1 Panulirus argus
TATATATATAAATATATATATATATATCTGACCTGACGGTCTTTGCCAGGTAGAGGGACATGTCACCAACCGTTCTGGTCAACCTTTCTTTGTTTCTCAGATCAACTGTTCCATGTTTCCTCAGCTATTGTGAAGTCTGGTTTTGTATACATTGTCTTGTCCAAGTTGTCTCTGTAACCCAGAAAATGGCTTGATATACAGTCAAAAGCATGGTGCTTCTGTGTTCATTTTTGCGGCGAGTTTACTACTATAGAAGGAAAGAAAGACCACCGTTTATCAGATCTGTCTCGTGTATGTGAAGGACGAATGTGGCATTGGCCCTGATACAGCGTTGCCTGAGCTGCCAAGAAATGAAAAGAAATATTAAGATATTTCCTTGAGATTTACATATGTATCCACACATACGTTGAGTTGCATTCCATGAAAATACAAGCAGAAATAAATTTTTAGCCGATCAGCAGTTACTCCTTTCCTAGGAATATAGTTATCCCTTTAAAGTATGTAAGAATTACATTTTCTATGTTCGTTTCTCAGGAAAGAAAACGTGTTGGGTCCAAAAACATCACTTGCGTAATGTATTTCTCAATGCTTCACTATATTTCAGAATAGTAAGTCGACTTTTCTTATCCCTAGTTACGCATGTAGTAGACAAACTGGTCGCATTGCACTAGGTGCTTTATCTCTGGATACCTGCGTACCCAAGATCAATTCATATCCATAATCATTAGATTTTTCTTAGAAGAGAAATTGCTCAACTCATTTTACGCAAACGATAAGGAAGTACGTCATGGCGATGACGCGGATCCAACGTTGCCCCACCATTTTTATACTTCTTTTTCGGTAAATTGCGTTTTCTAGTAACAGCACGTACGTTTGTGAATAACTACTATAATTTTTAAGTCGGTCCACTCACAATGTCGTAATGTACAGGATTTTCCTTTGTTTATGGGGTACTTCCCCCCCCATTACCAGGTTAACGAAAGGTTGCGATATCGGGAAAAACCCAGGGAGGTAGGAAACCAGTGTCTACATAAAGCTCGTTTGAGAAGGACCACGTCTTCGTACCTGGTGAATGTTTGTATCTCATATTTCGCGTCCAACAAACGTTTTTGCGGTGCCGTGCATTCTTTGATATGTGTACAGTTATACTAAGAACGTCAGAGTTAGTTATTCCTTTAAGGGACAACATTCTTAAAGTGACACTTGTCTCGTTGTGAAACTAACGCCGGGGAGAGAATAACACCAGTGATATTTGGATTTCAGTAAGAGTTTGGGCCAGAGCAGCAGCAGACGGCATCAGTGACAACTCAAGTGGGCGTGATCAGTGGGACTGCCCGAGCGAGCCAGCTAGGCGTGCCCATATAATATGACTCTCCGGATCCTCTGCCTCACAATCCTCGGTATGTCGCTTGCTGATAATGGAGATGTAAGCATTTTCCCCTTGTATTATGTACATTACTCTCGGTTGGATATGGAACAGCTTGAATTAGATATAAGACAGAAAATGCGTATATTTCAACCGAATTGATATACCTTGAGTAAGGCAGGATCGATAAGAGTGACAGTAGGTGATAAATGGTATGGTGATCGATGGGACCTACTTGGATATTTCAGGTCGTCTGTTTCGCTAACTTGGCACTATACAGTGAATGGAGGAAATCAAGGCGAATAACTGAAAATTTTGAAGTACTTCCCTAACGCTGATGTTAAAAGAGAGAGAGAGAGAGAGAGAGAGAAGTCCAAGAAGTGAATGACAATTTAGGTTATTTTTATTACAGCACAGCTCTGTGGTAGCCGTCTCATCAAAACAATTGTTTATCCATATTCAGCTTCAATCCATATATATATTTTTTTTAAGAAGATATTCTGATTTTTTTTTATCTGAAAACCTTTGTACAATTGATTTTGCGAGACATTGTATGTAATGCATTATAAGAAAAATAGGTTAAAAACGTTTTGGAAAATAACGATATTTTTTAAGGTGTGACACTTAGGCTTCTTATTTCCATCCCAAACGGTAATTTCAGTAGTCGGCCTGGCATGCCACAGCTTGGCTCTTTTCATATGGGACTTCAGGCAGTAACTTTGAATTCAGTTGATATTTTCAGAATCTTATGGCCATATCCAGTAAGTCCTTTTTACCTATACATTTAGATTATCCAGTGTATCAATTGGTTGTATTTATAGTATTTCTTAATGTAGCCTTTGGACAAAATTTCCCTTAACTTTCCAATAGAATGTTTAATAGTTGTATGTCCACAAACCCAAAAAATTTCTCACATATGAGGTATATGTTATACACGATGCGACACACGTAAAACAAAACAACCCAACTTAATTTAACTATAACTTGTGTGTGTTCGTGTCCAGGCGCTGCCGCAGGGCTGGAGGTTGGTCCCGTGCGTCTGGTGAACAACAGAACCCATATCTCGTACCGCCTAGGACCCGCTGCCAACCATAGCCTCCTCGAGTGCCCATACCAGCTCAGCGAGGGCGAGGCCCTGCAGCAGATCTCTTGGGTCCTCTGGAACGGCGAAGAGCAAGCCGGCACCTACAAGTGGTCTCCTTCTGATGATGGAGTAGGTTTGTATTACGGTGTTTGTAGATCGGTATAACAAACTTAACCATAATAACCCCAGGTCCTGTTTTACGGGCGCTTCTGCACTTCCAAGGCACAGCGCGGTGGTTTGATGGGTGTCAGGGGTCGTAAGGTCAACTGCGAGGGCTGTATCTGTCCATCACAGTCACCCATCACCGCTGTATCTGTCCATCACAGTCACCCATCACCGCTGTATCTGTCCATCACAGTCACCCACCAATGCTGCATATGTATCACAGTCACCCATCACTGCTGCGTCTGCCCATCACAGTTACATGACATTGCAGTAACCTTCGGCTCCCTTCTACAGCCGGAGGCTTATTGAAGGGTGTGGTGAACTTGTCCCGGGACGACGGAGACCTGGAGCTGACGGAGTTGAGGTACGACTTGGGGGGCTTCTACTCGTGTGCCGCCACGCTAACAGACGGTCGGGTCGAGATGGCGGACAAGTGGGAGGCTCTGATCATCGGTGAGTCCTTCCCCCAGTGGAAAGCTGGCTGGGAATGCACAAGTTTCTTCGTTGGTTTGAATGGGGGTTTGGGTTTAGAATTACTGGACTTTCTCTGACAGTGTGACAAGGACCCTTGTCAGGCAAAGACCTGGCAAGTTTGAAACTAAAACTAGCTCAGGTATAGGACAACAATGCTTCTTTTGAGGCAACATGATGGTCATCACGTGCCGAAGGCTTTTTGACTGTGATAGTTAAGTGGCACCTGCTGTACAGCCTAGAGGTGAACAAGGAAGCAGAGCAAGGTAAGTGAAGTAGTAAGCATTTAAGAATTGAAAAATGAATATTAAAGAAAATACACCGAGAAATGGCTCCTGGTAAGTGTTAAGCTCCACATCCCTGACCACCCACCCACTATCTTTGAACATGTAGGATAAACAAATTGAAAGTTAGGCTAAAGATACATAAACAAAGTACGATAAGCAAATGAAACTGTTTGTTACATTGATTTGGTTTTTCGCTCGTCCCTACAAAGTCTATTGAGAAATCAGAATTTAGTGCCGGAGTTGGTCGTTGACAATCAAATGCACGGCTATGCCAGTAACCGCCAGTCCTTTTTCACGTTCCAGACTTAACGGCATTCTCCTCACACCACAAGGGATATGATAACACTACGGCGTGCACGCACCTCGCTAGTGTGAGCTACTCCCCAGTGTACCCGCCGCCCACCGTCCACACTGGCATGTACTCCGACCAGCGAGGCGGCTTTTACGACGAGGTCTCGTCCCTGGAATGGTTGAAAATTGTTTACTCGAACAAGTCCACTGGTTACTCCTTCACAGACCGAGAATTCAAGGTAGGGTTGGGGCCTAGGGCCACTCTCTAGACTAGTAAATGGTTTAGGAAAGAAAGAAACGTGATCAACAGCCCAGGACACACAGAGACTTCAGCATCTGTTTTGTGTACAGTTTCGTATAAGACTTTAGCAAACAAACTTGAGTGTAATTAGTGTGCTTAATAGTAGCTTCGATGCCATTCGCCCCCCCCCCCCCCTTAACGACTGTGGCGCTATCTGAGCTCGCTTCGCCTTGTTATAAAGAGGGAAGCCAGGAAATGTTAGGCTAGGATCAGCTCTGTGTAACAATAGAATATTAATATCGTGAAATATTTAGATCTTCATTAACCATTTTTTGCTGTTAACAAAGTTATTTACATTTGAGCATTTCAATATTTTCAAGTATAATTTTTCCACAGATCCTGTGACCAATATGATAATGTAGAAATTTGAATTTTTTTCCACACATTACGTATTATCCTATCAATCATTAGACTGTAGATTATTATTATTATTATTATTATTATTATTATTATTATTACAGATAGACGCAGACACGCCAGACGATGCGAGTTTCCGTTCCACTTTAGGTGTTACCAAGACGGATGGGACATACATCTCTCTTACTGAATCCATTTCCTACAGTATTATGTGTAAGTTGGTTGGCAACACTTCTGTGGGTTTAAGTTTGTCATGTGTGAAGAGTTTGTAAAGGAAGCAGGTGTGACTAGTACATGTCTGAGGAGAGAGAAATCTTTCCCACATATGTCATATGTAAGGTACAAGTAGAGCGAGAAACAAGGGAGCCTAGTTCATATCTATTTCATACTGTTTTCGCCGTTTCCCGTGTTAGCGCCAAGAACAGATGAAGAAATGGCCTCAATCCGCTCAAATCCATTATCTTGTCATGTGTAATGCACCGGGACTCCAGCCCCATGTTCACAACCAGGCCCCCACAGACTTCTCCGTGGTTTTCCCCCGAATGCTTCTTATCCTATGGTTCAGTCCAATGTCAGCACATCCCCCGTATACCACATCGCTTCAGTTCACTCTATCCCGTGCACACTTTACACCTTGCTACATGTTCAGGCCCCGAGCACTCGAAACCTTATTCATTTCATCCTTCCGTTTCCAATTTGGTCTTCCACTCTCTCGGTGTTCACTCCATATCCTTTTAGTTAACCCTTCCTCATTCGTTCTCTCAATATGTCCAAACCATTTCAGCACATCCCCTTCAGCTCTCTCAACCATACTCCTTATTACTACACGTCTCTCTTACCCTATCATTTCTTACTTGATCCATATTATCCTGAAACATTTATTTCCAACATATTCACGCACTTTTGTACCTCATCCGTGCGACATGGCTGGCATAACAGCACACTTCAAACATGTCTCTATGGGGGAAATATAGAGCAATAGAGCATTAAGTACTCTGTTTTCATTGTGGTAGCTGCATCGTGGGCACGAAGGGCCTTGAGATGTGGTGCTGCGTTGTTTGTAATGTCGCAAGGATAGAGGTTGTCTAGAGAATAGACTCGGAGAAAGTGTAACTCGTGTATGTTTGGCGAGTTTGGTTTCAAGTTGGCGTATTTCTGGTGGAGGTGACGCCAGAAATCCCTCAGTGACTGTGATAATCTTCTACAGGGAAGCAGGAAGGGTGTCCGTGGCCGAGTCTACAGGAACACCAGGTTTTGCTCCAAACACACGGGAGGAAGACTTGCCGGAACCAGCTGTTACCTGATTATTTCGACTCCCCCAACACGGTACGGTAGAGGAGGTACATTAGGAAGGTTGTAGTTGTAGCGGTTCACCGGTGATGGGTGTAGTGGTATTAACGTTGAGGTGACTGTTTACTGGTGAGGGAAGTACAGATGAAGTGCTCCACCGGGGACGGTGCAGCAGCAAAAATGTCTTGTGATAAATTTGGGACGATACAATTGTTTTTCAATTACGTTAGTAGCTTAATTTTTTTTTCCTTTTCATTTCCCTCTAGTATACTGCTGTCAGTTGGCTCTTGGTCACAGTTACATTGATAATAACATTAGCGGTTTGGACTAACACCAGAAGCGCTGTATGCAAAGATCTGTTCTCTATCGGCGCAGGTGAGGTGTGAGGAGGGGTACCATGCTGCAGGTGCTGTGAGCTCTGTGAAGATGGTGTGCAACAAGACCTTCGCCTGGATAACAGAGGATGGCGATGAGCCCAGGCTAGAGGATCTACAGTGCGGTGAGTGAACTTACGGAGCCTTAGAACTATCGTCGTTTGACCTCACAGGGGCACTGGGACATACACACGACAAGCACTCTCGTAACTCTTGTCTTTTATAAGTATCATAAAGTGTCTTGATCACAGTCAGTCATGTTTCACTAACTGCAGAACTACAGGTTTTTCGCAAACACATCATCATGTTCAGAGGAACAAGAAGGAAAGAAGACGACGCAATGCCGTCAGTTCTTACGAGAACGCTTTAATCCTCAGTTTCATGGCATTATATTCTGTCACTGTTTATTTGTCAGTCTCCTCGCCACTCACACTGTGGCTGGCGTGAAACTCTTTATGAGGGAAATGTTGATAAAGATGAATTGTGGTAAAGAAATGAATCCAGTATGATACTATGAGTGTAACACTGTAAAATGCGAAGTGTGGCATACTTCAGGAAGGGATTTTATTTCAGCAGGGGGCACACTTCACAGAGTCATCCATAGTCAAGATGATTTATTTGTTGGGATTTGTATTGGCCTCCAGTTGCAAACAGGCAGTTTTTCGGTATCATCAGAAGTCTAGGGTTATTATTTAACTCTCGTGTAGCTCCAGATGATACGAGAGGTGAGGTTTTTATAACACAAGTTATTGAGAATACCGTTTATGTTTTGTTTTACAGTAATCGATGAGACTGAACCAGATGATGGATCTGGCGGGAATGCTGGGGATGTCAGGAGCCCTGTTGCCCTGATCACGGGAACATTTCTCCTACTGTGCCTTCTTCACCAGCAGTAGTAGGAGGAGGAGCTGGTGAGGCAGTCAGTCAGGATTCCTGGCTGTGTTGTCCATCGCCTCACCAGAAGATTCAGGTGGACCATCGCCGCGAGGTGTTGTGGCCGTCATTATTTAGGGTGATTTGTATAGTTTATATGGGCTGATGTTGATGTGATACACAGATGTTAATCAGGGACTGAAATTTGTGAGTTTGCTCCATGGTTTACAAGCCATGCCATGACAGGCCTCTGTGATGCTGATGCCAAGACAGACCTGTGTGACACTTGCACAAAACGGTAGACTAAGCCTTACAGTTAAGGTAGATAGTTAGAAACATTTTATGTGACCTTAATATGTAAGAAATATGTACTAAACCAAAACCCTCAGCCGAGACTTAAACCGCTCTTCACACACCAATTTGGTTGCCAGTCGTTTCGACATTTCATAAGTGGATGTAATCTCTTAGAATCGTATTATTACATAAGTACTAAATAGGTAGATTTACCTTTATCATTGCCTAGTACAGACTAACTGAAGATACCAGGTATCTTGGATTGCATTACTGCAACAGGTAAAATGTAAACAAGGTTTCCCCAAAGTGGTTGATCATTCGTACATCGTCTGTAAACGTGATCACAGCAGGAGCTGGAGTCTGTATCAGCACACCAGAAGGAGACTGAAACTTGACCAATATCTGGCAACTTTATTAGTAATGACAGTAGTACAAAGAAATATGTTATCAAAATATAAAGAAGAATTTAAGAAAATAATATAGCCTTTTTTTCTTATTAATTCATAATACATATGTATATACAAACTGTATAATTCAATTCACATTGCTCTGTAAATTTACTTATAACTAACAAGTCACAAACTTGACAAAATCTGCTGACTTTTATTACTGACTGATGAATTTAATAAGCATTGGGAATTGCGTAGAACTTTTAAGATGAAAATATAAGGTAAATGAATAAAATATAGAATTTTTCGCATTTTTTTATTATAATATGTAAGTACGATATGCTTTGCTACACAGTCCATAAGTGGGGGTTCACACACACACACACACACACCTGGCATAAGCAAGGGTGTTTGTATGTAAATAGGAGTAAAGACATGGTACTTACATACAGTGTTTAGAAAACGGGACACCATGAGTGTTGGGCCTCTGTAGTTAGCGTTTCTGACGCACTCACGGTCCACCCAGGGTCGAGCGGATATTTTCGAATCCTGGTTGCGGCAGTCGATCCACAGTCAACCCAGCTGTTCATCCACCCTTAGAGGTTGGTCGATAAAATGTGTTCCGGTCTCAGACTAGGGTATATATATATATATATATATATATATATATATATATATATATATATATATATATATAAAAGAAAGAATGATCCTTTAGATGTATTACAGGAAGTTTAATGTCAAGACGGGTATTCCCATCCTCTGTCATAAAGAGGGTTTAGTATGTGTTTCGTTAAGTCCACCATTTCTGTACAGCTACCAATCATCTCTGTATGTCGTTCATGCTGCAGACTCAACCAAAGACTCATAGTCTTATAGTGTTCCTAGTTGTCTGCTTCCTGCTGAAGACCACGTACTGTATATATCTCTTGCTGCGGATTACCGCTTTCAGACTCTGATGAAGTCTTCCTGCTGCAGATTCCTTGAAATAGACTGGATATAGATGTAGATTCCTCGCTGTATGCTACCTGCTGCTGATTTTGTTTTGCTGAACCCCTGTTCTTGCAGGCTCTGAGGTAAACTTCCCGTAACCTTCCTCACGTCAGTCTTCCACGGCAGACTCTGTGCTCTAGATTCCCTGATTCTACATACTCCCTGTAGTTGTGGTGGGCTTCCTACCTTTGAAGACTCCTTGCAACTCTCTGTGGCTGCAGCCTCCTCTGCCAAAGGCCTCTTCCTGATATATAGAGTCCTGCCCGTCATAGAATTCTTGCTATTAGAGACTTCTTGCTGGTATACTCTTTGTACTGTAAAGTCTGCTGCCATAGACCCTGATATTGTAGACTTTCTGCTGCCGCAGATAGCTCTATATATCTCCCTCCTGCCGTGAATTTCTGCTTAAGATTCCCTCTTCTGGTATACTCCCTACTGCTGTAAACTTTTTATTACTGAAGGGTCCCTGCTGCAGTGTAAAGTCTGAGCTACCGTTGACTACCTGTTGCAGTGCAGAGTCTACGCTACCGTTGGCTTCCTGCTGCAGTGCTGAATCTGTGTTGCAGTAGACTTCCTTCTGTTGTTTGTTGCTGTAGACTCCCTACTGCGGTGTAGAACCAGAGCTGCCGTAGACTCCCCCTGCTGCGATATATTCCACCTGAGTGAAACCTTTCGTAGGAGAGCTCAGGGATCTAGAGTTATTTTCACAAAAAAAAAAAAGTAGAGACTCTAAGATCAAATAAAAGTTTTCAAAACTACTCAGACATTTCCACAGGATCACTCAACAATTCCTCACATTGGACAGAGAAATGGCGACCTGAAGTGACTGTAGTTATGGCTAAAAGAAAGTATGTGGTACAAACATGGGCAACATTTTCTTTTGTCAGCAGGGTTATAGAACTACCAATCCACTATGTCATGGCTTGACGTATACCTTACTGACACTAATTATCTGTTAATGACCCCGCTCAAGAATGAGAGTACAACATACACTTACTTCAGTTGGAGGTCAGAATGCATCCTCCCCAGAGTATCCGACAGTTGTGATAAGACCAGAATGCGTTTTCTATTCATTCTTTCCTACATAATTCCCATGTTAGTATATTACCCCTATACTACATGTTGTTCATTTATGGCTGTTGGTGGGAACAATGGGCAGGTAGGAGCCTTCTGCTCTGCTATCCTAGCTTTGTCTATACAGACTAAGAATTTAGGATGCTTATTACCGTCGTCCAGCAGACAACCTACTGTCATAAACCATCAGGAATTCTTTTATGTACTTTTCCCCACGTACTTCTGTGGTAGTCTCTCTGCTGCCTGTACACCCCTCCCTGTGGTGTACTCCCTCCTGCTGTAGATCTCTGCTGCGGTGCACTGCCTCCTGCCGTAGGCTCGCTCCCTGCTGCTGTGGCGACTCACTGGAGACGGCAGAGGAAGCGTCTCCTGAGGTGGCAGGGGAGGGCAGAGGCGTCGTAACCGTGGTACCCGTCCAGGATCATGCAGGACCCTTCGGGGGCCCTCTGGGACCCGTAGTGTCGCGGGTGTCCGGGGGCCCACACGTCGGGGTCCACCCTGCTGCCGTCTGCCATCCACCTCCACCCACCGCCTCCGCCACCCTCCTCGCGCCCGCCTACCCAGAAGGGCCACTGCAGCCCTGGCCAGACGAAAAAAGTGTTGGTAGTACAGGTCGTCTCAATAGACTGGACATACAGTTAGAATTTTGCACTCAAGTTCATGGACGAGGAAATATTTAGCAAGCAGTTCACATCTTACATAAAGCCAAATCTAGAATGTGCTTCTGGAGTTTGGTCGTCGCACCTGAAGAAGCACTAAGAGCTGAGAGAGAAGGTCCAGAAGAGAGCAACAAAGATGTTTACTGGAAATAAGAGAGCTGCATTGCAGGGAAAGGCTATAGAGACCTTAGATTGCCTACCTAAGAAGAGAAAAGAGTGAGGTTTAACCTGATTATAGCTTTCTAAGTTTTTAATCCAGATTAATGAAATGAACAGTGCATATATCTTTGAGAGGTGTAGGTATAGGACAACTAGAAGACAAAACATGAAATTAACCAAGAGACATATTAAGAAAGATGTAAATACGTACTCTTAAAGTATGAGTGGTGGATGAATGGAATGAAATTAATGAAGACATGGTGGATGCAGACACGTTCAAAAATTTGTAAAGTTGTATGATAGTGGATGCTTTTCAAGTGAGTCCAAGTGATGGGGCCCCACGAGTGTAGAAGTCCCTCCACCTTACATTGCAAATGGGTAATTACAGGTAAGATTCACTGTTACTTCAAGTTTTGTTCGGAATGTGAGTCATAGTTCTGCATGCACGTACTCATGAGTATGGGTAACGCATAGGTATGACATGAGTTCTGAACATTTGTTGAACTATCGGTAAACAGTGAATTCAAAGACCCCCGTATGTTCATGCGTGACTGACTTTCCTTTAGTATTTAAATATTGTTTAGTGTGATGATTTGGGAAGCTTACGTGAAACTTTAAAACGCACTGTATGCTTTGAGATCTTCCACGGAACTCTGAGACCTTACTTTAGACCGTGAACCCTTGCTTTATACTTTGAGACCTTACTTTAGATTTTTTGGGACCGTTCTTTAGACCCAGAGTCCTTACTTTAGCTTGGAACACCTTAATTTAGACTATGAGACCCTACTTAATAGACTGAGGCCTTGCTTTGACCCTGGGACCTTACTTTAGACTGTGAGACCTTACTTTATACTCTTAGACATTACTTTGTACTCTGAGACCTTAATTTAGACTGTGAGACCTTCTTTGGGTTCTCGAAACCTTGATGAGTTTATTTAAACTGTAAGGATTGGAACTGCACACTGCAGACTCTATAGCTATTTCACCTCTATGAGAACACAACTTGATGCATAGTTTGAGGAATATCGAGACTTGATTTCAGGTTTTCAGAAGGGAAAAAACTGATCTTGAGCCCCAAGGATCACTGTAGACATTCATTTAGACGTGATCTCAATGTGGACCCACTTTCGTGATTTCCTCGAAGCACACACAACATTAGTCAGACTCACAGGAACCCAGACATACGACAACTAAAGACAAACCACTTCCTATAATTAATAGAAAAGAAAACGTGCTTCATTTTAGAAGAATTTTACAACAAACTTTGCCACTTGCTGAGACAAGCTGTAGACCACGTACATGAGTCTCCCCCGGGGCTGTAGCGCTCCTTCAGGAAGACCTTTAGACTGGCGATGCCGGGCTCCGACGCCAGCTCCCCACCCGAGGCCCTGATGGTGAGAAACACCCACTTAGCTACGGTGCTCAGCTGCGAGGAGAGAGGGAGGGATGTAAAGTAAGAGGGCGGGGAGGGGTCAAGTCGGTTTGCCTACCCCTAGGAGGTCGAGGTGTGGCCTCCTGAGAGTCGATTGACTATGGGAGTTTCCAGGGCTGGTTACCTGGGAGTGAGGTACTGACAGAAGGGAGGCTTTCTGTGGGTTGAAGTAGACGTAAGCAAGAACGAGTAGCTGGAGAAGGGTAGTCACAATGGGATGGTTAGTATAGGGAGTAGGTAGTTAGTCCAGAACACCAGCTGGAAAAAAGGATAAGTTAACGAAGGTAGTTGGTTGGAACTAAGTCGTAAGCTTAATCTTTTGCTGACACTCTGTTATTAGCTGGGGTATATTACCTAAGAGTGAGATGGTTGTTAGCTAGAACGGGACATTATCTGGGACGGGGCAGACAGACAGCATTATACAGTTACATGAAGCAGTTAGGTAGCCATATAGTAATCAGAAGGGTAAGTTAGCTGTGCTTAAGATTTGGGACTTTAATCTAGCCTGGTTAACTGCTATCATCTGACCTGATTAACACATGGGCCATCTGGCCTGGTTGACTGGTATCATTTGACATGGTTAACTAATGCCATTTAGCCTGGTTACCTGGTTTCGTCTGACCTGTTTAACTACTGCCGTCTAGCCTGGTTATCTGGTGTCGTCTGACCTGGTTAACTTGGGTCATCTGATCTGGTTAAAAAAAAAAGTGGGGTCGTGTGGCCTGGTTAACTGGTACTTCTTAGTTTCTCACGGCAATGCATCATGTTTATCTCTGATGTATAGCTAATGATAACTTTTCGAACTTCTGTTCCTAGATATGATAGGTTTTTGTTCAATATATATATACAACATTCTGGGAGAGAGAGAGAGAGAGAGAGTGTGTGTCAGGCACAACTGATACTTAACCTGCAGTACTCGAGAGCATTTGACCAGCTGTACTTCAACTCCGTCACCTGCATGATACACAAACCGCTTCGAGCCGCCTCGTAGGGCGGGGTACAGAACTCAGCTGCGGCTGCTGCTGCCGCCGCGGCGGAGGTAGGGCTTGGGGCCGGTCTGTTCGTTTGGCTGGACTTAGGCCCACTGCCTGCAGTAGACGTTACACATTAAGAAAGCAACGCATTAGGAATGTGTAAGGTAGGACGTGACTCATGTGACCGGGAATCACAGCAACAAGTGTGGTTTATATGCACGAAAAGCATAACCGAGGCTTTTCTCCTTGGGATGGGACTGTTGGTTCCCTGTTCTCCTGTGATGGGAAAGCCCTCTCTCTCTCCAGGTTCATTCTCTCTTGCCAGGAGGCAACAACAAAAAAATAGACAAGCCACGTAGGAATATTGGACACGTAGAGATAAGCCAGACACATAGAGAACAAATGACGACCACAACGAGAGCGAAAAGGATCGTAAACTCTAAAGAAAAAGAAAATTACGGTGTACCTATATAGGGTTTCCCTCCCTCCTGCATCTTCAGTCTATGGAACTCCCTCTCTGTTCAAAATTTTCCTCTTATAGATTACACACACACTCGGAACTTTCACAAAGATACCGTATCCAGAGACAGTTTGTCTCAACCCTGATTAACTGCGAGCCAAGCTTTACTTGCACGTTTTCTACACTTTATGTTCTACCTGATTTCGCGTAAAGAAAATGTATGCATACATACAACTCGAACACATGTATCGACGTTACTGCTACCACTAATGCGCTTATATGTACTACAATTTCCACAGTTACCATTGCTATCACCACCACCACCTCCACCACTTCTCTCCAACGTCATCACCACCAAAATCACAGCAAGTGCCACCGTCACCAACACCAAACATGACCACCCAAATCAATGATAATACCTACCACCTTAAACCCTCTCTTCACCGCCATCAACCAGAACTATCATCACTACCGTCCCCGTCAAGAACATCCATCCCCACTATCACCACTCCTCTGACCATCACCATCCCGACCGGTTCACCTTGGACTGTGAGGGTAGCTCTGGCGGAGGCCTCGTCCAGCTTTGTGGAGGCGAGGCAGGTGTACACCCCGGAGTCCTGCTCCAGCAGCCACTTCACCACCAGGGCGTTGTTGGGTCGCCGCTCCAGCCGCAACTCGTTCTCCACGTTCACAAGTTCGCCGTTCACAAGCCACTCCACGTTCAGCTCGAGATCGCTGTCGCCTACCGCCTTGCACCTGTGTTGATGACAGATCAGACGACAAGTGTTTCCCTGATAAGGTCACCTCGGGGAGTATGGGGCTGCATGACAGCAAGAGGGGAGTATAGGGCTGTATAACAGCAAGATGGAAGTATAGGGTTGTATGGCAGGAAGAGGGGAGTATAGGGCTGTATGACAGCAGCGAATTTCATGGAGTGAATATCAGAGTATCTGCCACCAAGAAATGGGACGCGTATGGTTCCAGGCAGGCATGAGACTAGCAGAAAAACACTGGTTTAATAGACAGTGTTGTAACTTTACAAGTGATAGATTGTGTGTGGTAGGACTATCCCACTGGTTATGATATAGTACGTGACAAAGTTACAACAGTGGTCTAATTGAGATGGGTTGTAGAGTTATACCACTGGTTACAGAGTCTGGCCGCAGCCGTACCTGAACACGACAGTCTCTCCCGTATTGCGAACTTTGTCCCTCGGCCCCTTGACGATCCTGGTGGCCTCCTTCACCGTCAGGAGAGCAGCGCCCTCCGCACTGCCCTGGGGGCTAGTAGCGATGCAGACGTAGCGGCCTTCGTCACTTCGCGTCACTGAACTGAAAACAGAATCGACCACAGGTTGAAATGAACTTTTTTGTCTACCTACAAATTCTCGTTACAAACCTCGTTGGAAAGTAGGTCCGAAAGTAATTATTATTATTTAATGGTTGCTTTTGGGAACCGAATTATTGCGAGGGAGTATCCCCAACTGCAGAGGCTGAATGCAGTGCTAGTGTATTCTGTATTATACTTATGTACCCTGTAAGCTTTACTGATATTCAGAACAGAACAATTGTTGGGTCTGACGAGAACAAAGCACGATCATAAGTACCTGATGACCAAGTCTCCGTCTTGCGTGACCTGGTGGCGGTCGGAGGTGAGTGGGAAGTTGTCTTTAACCCAAGTGATGCTGGGCTTGGGATGACCTGACACCCGGCAAATCAGGTCCACGTCCCTCCCTTCTACAGTAAGGACGTCCATTGTCGCTACCTTCAACTGAGATGTCGCGGACCCTAAGATAGAGTACAGCAGCCAACAGTTATATGTTTATTGTTTCATGTGATACGCTTATAAAGTATATATATATATATATATATATATATATATATATATATTTATATATATATA
>JAYMFT010052469.1:0-15195 GCA_038088735.1 Panulirus argus
TTCAATTAGGGCCCGGCCTTGATGTGGACTTTTGTCCGTGACTGGAGCCTTCAACATAAAAAAAAAAAAAAAAAAATGCTCATCCTGTGAGCGAGTAGCGCAAAAGGATTACAGAGGTCACAAAGGGTCATCGTCAGACCGCAGTGGGTTGATATTTCGTAGGATGTTACAAAGTTGATCATTACACATACTTCATTACATCGTTTGTTTCATACGGGAAGCTTTACCGACAGGATGCAGAAAGGCTGGGAACGTCTTGTACCGACGAAGACCCTTTGTGACCTCTGCTCATCCCTTTGCGCCATCGCTCACAGGATGAGTATTTGGTTCACAATAAACTTGCCGGCGACATTGGTTCAGATCAAATTAATCTCGCTGGCACATTTCGCAACAGAATCGTACAACTATTGAAATCCTAGACGGGCGATTTTACCGAATGAAACACAAGAGCACAACTCTTCTAGTAAGTAATATTCTGTTAAATATATATGTATTTTTTATTCTAAGTTTATTATTTTTCTCAAAAACTTGAAATTTACAAGCGATGCACGTACACCTGACGCAGCGGTCTCTTGGATATTGCACTCGTCCGCCTGGCCATAGAGTAAGGCCTCGATCCACGTTTGTCATTACACGTTGCCCATTACAGTCGAGTAACGGCTGTTGCCGTTACCTGGCTAGTATGACCGTCCCTAGCTGTTGAGATTGGCCGGACATTCTATAGGGTAATCTGAAATACCGGAGGACAGTTTGAATGACCCGATCTGTGTGTTATGTGAATGTCAGGTTCCCATTAAAGCATTACCAATATTACTTTGAAAGTGAAAGGACTCTGTAGTGAATGTAGTGAAGGTGTACACTTTAAAGCAAATAGTTATTCTAAAAAGATGTCGATAAGCTTCGAAACTGACAATTATTTCGACCGTTTTTCTAGGTCCTCTCCTTGCCATACGTGTAGCTTACGCTCGAGTGACGTGATTTTAAAGGCATTTACTTCAGACTTCTCATTGAAAGGTTTTCATTTTGTCCAAGCTGGACAGACTAACTCGGACTACTCCCGATCGGCAGGATCCCTGGATACGTCACCAGCAGGGCCGGAGGGCATCGGCGGTGGTCCGGGCGTGTGACCTTGGCCGCCGCCCAGAACGCACAATTACCACGTCACGTAATCCCTCAGGCACGACTCTACGACCCATAAGCACTACGACACGACCCCGTAAGCTTAACGTTGCTACCCTTTAGGTATGCTGGCCTGACGATTTCTTTTTTTTCCTAATCTTAAAAGCCAGGCCATCATACCTGAAAGGCCGTGCCCTCGTGCACAAGGGTCGTACCGCCGAGCTGGTGAGGTTAAGCAAGATGCGCCGGCGAGAGAGCCCAGCCTCACAGCGCGAGCCGTGGGAGAGACAAGGGCGCATGATAAAACCTTAGTGTGGCAACCCTGCAGATGGCATCCCCACTTCACATCCACGAATGCTTTAAGCCAGTGGGGGCGGCGGTGTTCATCTTCCCGGTATCTCGTGCTGAACCACAGCGCATATACCAGTTGTCCCAACTTGGCGACGGCCCCTCCCTCCAACGCGACTTCCAGGGATAAAATACTCAAAGTTCTCTCTCTTGCTGCAACACCTGCTGGATAGCGCGGCCCCTGGTTTACCTTGACAATCAGGGGTGGGGGTTAGGGGGACCTAAAGGAGGCCAGATGGAGGGATTACAATGATGATTTCTCGATTTGCCTCCGACTCTCATCCAGAGAAAAAGGGATTTTCATTTTCTCGTGATTCATCCGTGTTTATGGATAGTTTTTTAGGAGAGAGGGTTTTATATATAAACTATATTTTGTCTTGGAGAAAAAGAAAATGTGGATTGAATAGGATTGAACATGCGTTTGCATGTATTCCAACCGATGCAACAAGTTGAAGAATTCAGGACGTAGAAGGAAATCTTATGTGCAGGAGCTTGTTTGGCCGTTGTTGTTGTTGTGTGTGTGTGTGTGGGGGGGGGGGGATTGCCTGCCTGGGCGTGTCGGAACCAGCCTGGTCACCAGCCGGCACCACTACGT
Organism: Panulirus argus; assembly: GCA_038088735.1. NCBI lineage: Eukaryota > Metazoa > Arthropoda > Malacostraca > Decapoda > Palinuridae > Panulirus > Panulirus argus. The sequence continues at coordinate 2,063 of JAYMFT010052469.1, forward strand.
ATCTCTCCAGCGCAGCGCTACACGCCGTGGTGAAGAAGTTACTCGCCGCTTATCGCACCAGCAGCAGGCCCGTTCAGCTTCCTGTGCTCTACTTGGGGTAGAAAAAAATGATGCTCCTTCAGCAGACAAGCAGGTTACGAACGTATAGCCCAAACCTTATTTACTATCAACACATGAAAAGTCAAATATCTATTTATCTATCTATCTATCTATATATTTGTCTATCTATATCTCTATCTTTCTCTATGTATATCTGTATCTATCTTATCTCTCCATCTATATATATATATATATATATATATATATATATATATATATATATATGCACGTATGAATTCATAGGAGGATAGGATAGAAGAGAAGGAGAGGGCAGCACTCTCGAAGGACCAGGCAAAAATCTTGGTAGTCTTTCATCCTATGCAGGCTTTGCTCAGTGGGGTATAATTCCAACAGACTGCAGCTATGTCGCTTCGAGCCAACACCCCTTTCCTCTCCCCCCCCCCCCCCTTTCGTGATTTTAGTTAGGTTCTTACGCTCATGGATGTCCAACAGGTGTAAAGCTACAGGAATTTAAGGTTCGAAGTGATGCTACAGGAATTAAAGGGACAAAGTGACAGTACAGGAATTTAAGGGGCAAGGTGAAGCTACAGGAATAAAAAGGATAACTCTGGATATGATAATCTTGCCATGCTTGTACCGGAGGTCCAGCCCCGGGTGTGACCCTTGTAGATGATTTCGACCCACCATACCTCAAGTAAACCTCGCCTCACCTTTACCGAACCTCTGCTTGACCCTACTGGTCCCGTACGTGTACCTCACTTGACTTGAAATCCACAGCCACTGAAGCCTCCATATAACGCATACGATGTTGACAATGAAAGAGTGGATACGAGGACAGTTGAAGAGAGACGAGGAGAGACAGAGAGAGGGAGAAACTCCCTAAGACTTCACCTCTCCACGTATTCTCCAAGATGCAAAAGTCATGGAACAGATTACGGAACAAGTGCAAAGGAGATCATGAAAGCGACACAAGCGTAGAACCTTAAAAAGGAAGGGATGGATATCAGAGAAGCGGTGTAAAAAGTACCAGATATAGATATAGAAAAAAATAAACTTGACACACACAAGCTAGGAGAGAGACGATTGAAAGACCTGAAACCACAGACAGTCCAGTAGTGTTTATTGACTGTATCTTGTGATTAGGGATGTCTCGTAAGGTAGACAGATCGTGTTGGGAACAAGTGTAGATTTCAGGACACACACACAAAAAAAGTCTGTATGCTTAACGAAGACAATTGCTTCCTGCCGCACGGAAATGTACGAGTCATGACTGGAGGAAAGACTTCAACCAAGGCTGTCAGGCTCGTTTAAGTGGTAGGGTCGTTATGACGCATCGTACCTCGACACAGGACGAGATAGACCTCAATTAAAAAAAAAAAAAAAACTAAGCCAAGACAGACGCCTAAAGTAAAGTTTTTAGATTCTTGGGAAGGAAAAAAATAGCGAGTTGCCTCTGACATTAAAAAGCCCTGCCCACCCTGTGCAAAACGGTAAAGGACTGAAAACTTGCTTCCAAGCACGACGAGGGCTCGACCACAACATTTGCAACAGAGCAGAATAACAGTAGACTATGTTGAAAATTGCCCGGCCACTTGGATAGCAAGAAATGTAACATCCTTCATCTGTTCTAACATGCAAGGACTTGATTCCCATAAAAGCTGACAGAATCGCCTTTAAGAAGTAGTTTACTGACAGAGAAGTACAGTTTTTGCATCTTTAACGGAAACACGTAAGAATACGTGTATAGCGATGTTTGGTTACTGATATACGTCTACTGGCGAGATAGAAGACGAAAAAATATAAATCAGGACTGGAAACCACTGGAAACACTGATCTTTAGCGTCCAGATGGAGAGAAGTGCGTCACAATTTTCGCTTAGAAAGTTTTGGAAGACTCTGCTCTTGATATGCACTCAAAAATGTATCCTCGGCACAACAGGTTCAGTTGACTTAGAATATTACCATTAAAATCAAAAGATGCGATAGCGACAAAATAGGACACTTTATAAGCAATGGGGCCGGAAAATTGATACATTCCCTCCAACCGGTGGAAACAGTGTAGACCGTGCATTAAAGACTTTTCGGAAGGGTCCGGGCAAGTATCTGCAAAGCGTATCAAGAGTAGCTAGGATATGGTTATGGAAGCCTATGGGGCCCGCGGCCTCCAGCATACTGAGCAAAACAGAAGAGCAACACGAGCTTGGTAAAGATTGAGCTGTGGGGGTTGATGACCTCCGAAACCATCGTAAAGTATGCGTCAGGTAAGGTAAGGTCCAAGGCTGGGCTGTCGGGGATAGGAGGCTTCCGAAACCAACGTAAGGTGTACATCGGGTGAGGTAAGGTCCAAGGCCGAGCTGTAGGGGAAAAAGACCTTCGAAATCTTCAACTATACATGAAGTATTAACTTTTTTCTTTCTTTTTTTTTTTATCTTGGGGGCTCCAGTCACAAACAAATGTCCACATCAAGGCCGGGCCTAAACTGAAATATAGAAAGGATTATGAAAGGGGAAAAGAAGACAAGGAAAAGGATTTATGAATTTTGGAGAAAGTGAAAATTCTGTCTCTTGGCAGTGCTGTACTTCCCTTCACTCCTGTTGCATGTGCATACACTTGCCATGCTTTTCTCCATCATCGCATTTACCTCTCCACCCGAGCCACTGCCGCCTTCCCTCACTCTTCGTCCAATCTTTTCGACGTCGTTCTTAACATTACTCCGTCATTACGGTATATTAACTTTTCCTTGTAAATCTGAAATTTGTACGGAGGAGAAGTTAGTCGTTGCAAAGATTAATAACTATGATTTGCTGCATTTAACAGTTTTATTTTACTGGTGGAAGTTTGTGGTAGGAGTTACAGCTCTCTGGAAGTAGTGGTAAGTTTGCAGATAAGAAAATATTGTCGCGGGCGAAGCCAGCGTGAAGAAAATGGCATTAATTTCGTCTAAAAGGTCTTCAGTACGCTGGAGCAAATTTCCCATTAGCGGGAGGGCAGCTTTACCATAATGTTGGCTTTATGAATTTTTCAAGGTTTTTGAGGGGAAGTCGAGAAGAGAGTGCTCGTGTAACTACAACCGCTGATGGAATCTTGATATAGTCCGGGAAAACTTTCAGTATCCATGGTGGAGTTGAGTTCTCGTCAGACAGGTTTGGCCTGAACAGCGATATAAGCAGTGGAGGTCTCTGGAGCGGTGGATTTATGGGTGCCGATGGACAAGGCCAAAGTGGACCTACACTTCTTGGGTGGAGCGGGTGGTTACGTGGTGTATATCCTTGTCAGGTGTGGAAGGCTAGCCACAGCATGGCCTCCCGCAGCTTGAAGCTGTCCTCATGGACTAGACCACTCTAGTTGGTTCGCTTCCCGGCAGGAGGTCTGATAGCACGCAGACCCTTAGACATTATGGTCAGTGACTCCGTCCCCATGCTCCCCGAACGCCTCTCACCGTAAACATTCCCCATGGCTCACTAGCATAATAACCATTGTAAACATTGATTGTCTAAAGCTCCACCAACACCTCTCGGTGTAAACACTGCCCATTTTTACTGGCAGTACGAAAAGTAATGAACAGGGACTGACCTCTCGGTATAAACATTACTGTCTATCGTTGCCGGAAGACTGGTCATAGATAAATATGGATTGATCGTGGCTCCACAAACACTTCTGAAACTAAACATTACTGCCCATCACTCCACGCATTCGTAGGTGAAAGAAAGGAGTGACAGGCCATCATTTAACGAATAACTCGAACGCTTTTATGACCGATATAGAGAATGTGCCGTGTTACTTTCGCGCATTACAAAGCAAGTAGAGTGATTTACAGGATTGCGAGTTTTTACAGTTTAATACCCGCTCAAATGTTGCCAGATTTCCTCCGGTCAATTAGCGTTGGATGTAGTATGAGAGGGAGGTGGTGTGGATGTCATGAGGAAAGCACTGCCAATATCGTGGAGGTGCAGGCGGTGCGTGGTGGTTGGCACTGGTGTTTGTGTGTGTGTGTGTGTGTGTGTGTGTGTGTGTGTGTGTGTGTATGTGTCTGTGTGTGTACGGTGTGGAGGAGTTTGGCACTGTGCCTGAGCGTGCCGCCGGCCCTGCTGGTGGTGGCACACGTGCGTGTGGCACCCCCCCTCCATCCCCTGCTTGCCTACCTTGAGGGAGAGAGAGAGTGTGAGAATTATGCAAACACACACCGGGAGATAGACACACATGAAGAGGCAGAGAGGCAAAAGAAAAAAAAAAAAGGCATGTAATGAAACAGATAGACAGAGAAGTAGAGAGTGGCACACGGTGTTGCAAAGATAATGGCACCGAGGCACAGAGGCTGAGAAACGTGCAGACACAAGAGACGGAAACAGACTAACACACACAGAAAGTCGCAGACACACAGAAAGACGAGTGAAGAGACAGAGAGATAGAAGTGAGTTTTGACAAAGGTATGAACAGAGAAATATAGACGGTGATAAACAATCACAGTTACTGACGAACAGACAGACACAGATATTGAGAGTCACAGAGAGACAAGCGTTGAGAGACATTCACAAACAGAGACTCGTTCACAGACACTGAATAGACAATCGCGCAGACGGTAATGTCTACAGAAACACACACACACACACACAGAAAGAGAGAGAGAGAGAGAGAGAGAGTCTTAGAAGAACTTACGACGAGATTTTGCTTAAAGGTAGGGCTGGCGCATAGAGCTTACCACAGGAAAATCTAGAGTTACGATGAACGGGTCGTGTAAGTTACGTGTCATCAAGAGTTAAGTGTGTTAGATGGAGAGATTGTACGTTTGTCGGCTGAATGCCAGTAGCCCACGTGTGGTTAGGGAGAGAGAGAGAGAGAGAGAGAGAGAATCGACAGATAGCTAGGCTAAAGGAATGAAATCTGAGAGCCACTGAAGTGCTGGCTCACTGCGCATTCGCCACTAACCCTAGTCGGTGGTTGCCTGCTACCTACCCACTTACATAGAGAGAGAGAGAGAGAGAGAGAGAGAGAGAGACCAAGATTAAGAAAAACAAAATGTATGTTTACGTAAAGCAAGAGAAAAGTGGTGTACGCCCTAGAGGTGTGGTCGGAAGGTGGATCAAGGTCAGTGTGTGGTTCTACCAGTGGTAACAGTGCGGGGTTGGGTGGGGGGGGGGTCATGGCCCGGGACCTGTGCCAGGTACTGACTAAGGACGGGCTAGGGGGCAGGAGAGGGAAGGTTAACCAGGTGGTGTTTTGTGTGAGAGAGAGAGAGAGAGAGAGAGAGAGAGAGAGAGAGAGAGAGAGATCAGTATCATGTGTAGTTAATGGTTCGTGTGTGTGTGTGTGTGTGTGTGTGTGTGTGTGCGTGCGTGTGTGTGTTGATGCTGAGTAAGGTGGGTGGGAACTTTTGGCCTATAGCCTCTAGGGGTCAGGTCAAAGGCTAAGCCATCAAACCCAAAGGGACTGATGAGCGCACCTGGCCTGTGTGGCCTGCCTGGCCAGGAACGTCATCATCTGGCCAAAGTAAAGAGTTCCTCTGGCTATGCTTACCTCTGTTTATGCTTACCTGAACTTGTGTTGGCGAAACATTGATGTCGAGGGCCTTTTTATGTTTTTTATGAGGGGAACCATTTGGTAAAAGGAGGCGAAGATCTTTGCTGTTTTATGTCGATATATCTTGCGTGTACCTTACGATAGTTTTGGAATTTTGGTGTTTTTTTACCTTCACAGCTCTGCCTAGGACCTTTCCTTACCTTACGCATACCTTACTATGGTTTCTAAGGTCTTCTAACCCAACATATTGGTCTGGTGATATCCTACCTTACGAATACCATACGACGGTTTGAGAGGTCTTCTACCCCATAGCTTGATCTGGGACCTTGCTTTTACCTTACCTTACGTGTACTTTACAATTGCTTCGGAGGCCTTCTAATCCCACAGCTCTGTGGGACAAAGCTGTCGTGATGGTCCTATGATCAGGTAGTGATGGTAACCACTCATCCAGGCTGGTCAGGTAAACTTTGTAAACAGTTATCCACAATCTTTTAGAATTAATAGATCATTTTTACCTGTATGCAGCTCTCAACTAAATGGACGTCCCCGCATCTTGAGCCATCATGGTTCCAATGCATTTCATACGGTGTTATATGCATTGCAGTTTGCCCTCCGTTGCTGAAGTCGTTCGTAATACTGTATGTTGGTGAGGGTGTGCGTTGAGGAGTGAATTCAAGGGTTGCTTTTCCCATCTCAGAATGGCTGCTGTATGGTATTTATCATGTGCTAGGTAAGGTAAGGTAGGTGAAGGAAAGGTAAGAGCAAGGTAGGGTCTGGTAGGGTAGGGTAAGATGAGGTGATGACCTGGGGCCACAAGCAGTTCAGCCGGTTGCCAAAATTTGAGGAATGTAATGACAACATCCAAAAGACAGAGTCTGACAGGTTCTGTTTATAAATAAGCGAGGATGATGCTGATCTGTGGGGAGGAGCCTTGCAGCTAGCAGATAGCAACAGCCTGGTGAATCCAGTTCACAAACTGGTCTCTCGAATTTTGAAGGTTGAAATCCCTCTGGCCTCTGCTGAGGACCATCCATGTATGGACGGGTATTCAAGAATTGCCAGAAAAGTATGTACGTCATCCGAGAATGGATCAGTGAGGATGTAAAACCTTCCAATATTTTTCTCGACACTGAATTTTTTTTTTTTTTTTTTTTTTTTTTTTTTTTTTTTTTAATGCCAGCGGCAAACATAACAAGGCCGGAGAAATTTCTGAGCTAGAATATGCGTATATGTGTATATAAAAGTCCTGTTCCGTCCTTGTCAATGCAATAAAACATCTGATTCACCAGGACAGGCTGAGGCTCTTAATACTTTGCTCTTGCGTATGAATGCACAAGGAAAATAGTAGAGGACCTAATTCCTAGCCTGTGTGCCGAGGTAAGTCCTTGCTGGCATGACAGATTTGGTATGTTGTGGTTATTTAAGTCCACTGGAGGTCGGAGATGCTCAAGGAGATATTAAGGAGACTTTGATTTGAGTCAAGAACATCAGAGGAAGACCTGTGGAACTCGTATCTCAGCAGTTAAGTTTTGACTCCAAGGTATGCTTGTCCAGCCAGGTTCGGGAACATTTAATGGTAAATGAAAACTGCAAAATAAAGAACCTGGTCAACCGTTCCTTCTTCAAAGATACTTGGGTGCGGTGATGGACGATGAATTGCCACTGATAGCGGCAAAACCTGAACTAACTCAGCTTCGGGAGTCGATACGTCTTCGTATCCATTGCAAGATATTCGTGCTTGTGAGTTAATCTCTCCGGGTCGTACGCGTTTGCATGTGCCAGTACATATCGCCAAGGCTGTGTGTGTTATGGCGAGGCGTTTGCTAGTAAGGAGTTGATTGGTGGTAGATACGGTTGTGGGTTATGATTGTGGCCCCGGGTGGAACGGGTTGTACTGTGTGAGGCCACCCAGGGCGACCAGCGGATGCGAGGGATTGCCCAGTGAGCGGCCGGCCACTAGCGCAAGTGGTGGGCATCAGTGAGGATGATAAGGGGCAGGAGGTTAGCGGGCCACGCGCTCACACAAGTGTTCTATTAACCTTTGGCTCGGCTCTCCCTACCCTCCGCCACTGACTGGCCTTTATGACCCACTGCCGCTACTGCTGCTGTACGTTAGGGGGCCTGCTGGCCATGAAGAGCTTCAGTGCCTTCAAGCAGGCGCTAGCCATCAGGAATACCGTCAGCTGGACTGCGGCAGTAGTGCCGGCTGGTCACATGAGGGGATGAGCTCGGCTCTAGTGGTGAGGGGCTTGAACCGGGATGAATGAGTGCAGTGAGGAAGGTTATAGCTAGGAGGCTGTGGGAGAGATGGCAGCCGGGTTCTGCTCGCCCTCTGGAAGGCGAGGAGCAGCAGTCGGGCTAGAGGAGATAGAAGGGTTGGCCAGACCTGAGAAATATGAAGTGAAACCTTTAATACTTGACTAGGGCAATCTGAAGGCCTAGGTAGCCTCGTATGTGCGCCTCACGATTGTTATGGTAATATTTTGGACATCCAGGGTCTCTGGTTATGCCGGCCATCACGCCCGTAATGTATATATCAGCTCGACTGTCAAGAGTCGTCAGAATCGAACTCAAAATTATGAATATTGCGGAGATATCTCTGTCCAGGCTCAACGTGTTGCCGTCGTTTTGTAAACTCTTATCTCCTGATACGGTTGTGCAAGCCAGTGGCCAACATGTGCCATTCCCCGATTACTGTTTGAGTTAGACGTGACTGTTGCCGCTAGAGCCTGCCCTGGGACAGTTCAGGACTGTGCGAGTTGGAAATCTGAGTAGTTGGTGACTAACACGACTCAGAATTATCGTAAGTTAAGTGAGACTCTCAGAGGAATGTGGTTGGACTGATCATACTGTTAGGAAGTTGATGCCCTTCTTGCTCTGTAGTTAGTCAGTGCGAGAGGTAATGGAGGAAAATCATACAACCAGTTTTATTACATGATGGTGATGATGATGATGATGATGATGTTGTCCCGAGTCATCACAGAGCTGATTTGGTGAAGCATCTTGCCAGGAACGCTTATCGAACTCCCTCCCGATCGTAAATCTCATCCTAATGCATTGTGATGGCGGGGTGGCGATAAAGTGGTGGATGGTGAATTGTGGCTCTGAAGTGATGGGTCTTCTTATAAGGGGTTGGATGGCTGAGGAGTAGACAGTGGTGGTGGGGAATGTAAGGGGAGAAGTAATGGTTTCCATTTTTTTTTTTTTTGTGACAACTGACATCTTACGACAAAACATGCCCCAGTCATGAGAATCTCGGGTGAATAGAAAATAAGTTGTGAGAAGAAATTAAGGTTCTTTAGGTGTTTGTCAACCTGAACTCTTTGAAGAGGAAAGGTTTATAGGAAGAGGCAAAGACGAACGAAGGTTGTTACCACACCCTGAATATACTTACTTTAGCTGCAGGGTCATCGCTCCCTCCTAAGCTCGGTCTGAGACCGAACTGCATCGCTGCCCACCAGATGGGAATAGGCTGTTTTAAGCTAAGACCTACAGGCCTGTGTGCACTCATTGCATTATTTATTCACTTGGTGCGCTTTCTAGATACTTATCTAACGAGTCTTTGTTTTCCGTAGTATGTCTAACACCTGTAGACAGGGCGTTGAACTATTTCAAGTTCAGGATTTTGCTTTTGTATCTTGTTTGATTTTTTCATTTTTGCCGCATTTGCGGCTAAATTATTGTGCACTTCTACCCATCCTGTGGGCGTTGGCGCAAAAGAGGATACAGAGTGTACAAAAGGTCTAGGGACTGGGCCTCGATGATTGTAATATATTTTACGTTACTTTTGCCGGCGTTACTTTGTTGATTTTTATTTGAAAAGGAGGAGTCTTGTTTGTCATACTAGTAAAGTATTATATTCAACTGTGGACTGGATAACGTGCTTTCCAGGATTTTCTGCATACGCGTTATATTCCCGTCTACGCTTCATGGTATAACAGATCTTGGACGATTTCAGTCTTTCCCAGTGATTTTTATATATTGAAGTTTGTGCGAGATGTGAATGTTTTGTGGACCTCTTCAAACATCGACGTGTCACCAGCCATGCGAGGTGATGTAATCACACAACAGCATTCCCAGGTGGAGGTTATTGGTGCATTGACCCAGGTCACCATTAGTTTTCTTTTTTCCTGCTTTGAGAGTTCGCAGAAGCCAGCCTACCATCTCGGTGAAGACAGTTGTTACGTTTTTAAATGTTGAAGGTTAACTCTTCGTGTTATATGGTTCTCTCATATATTCTGCACTGATTATGTCTTCCTTTAATTCCGTGAATTGAAATTATCTTCATCGTGAAACATGTTCTTTCCAGTGGCTCACTGGATTGCTTGATTCACATCCAGTGTAGCTTGGGATTCCGTTGTCTGATGAAACGAGATTTTTCATTCTTTTTTTAGTGTTACCCGCAGATGATGATGATGGTGTTAAGCTGTGGTATGTGTTTACATTTCTGGGATACGAAGAAACGGTGACGGTTCGTGTGTTTTCCTAGACTTCACATGTAAGAGATGGTTCTTTTGTGTCGAACCGGAGTCTTAGAGGTTCGTTTTGTGTCGGGGAGGTGAAGCAGCAAAGGGTTTGGCTTAGGACTCGGTCGCTTCAGCCTGTCTCGTCTTGGTTGATGTTCCGGGTGGAAAGTTTGGGTGCTTTATTAATCTCGTGTTTATCAAAGTTTTGAATGGATGAATGGTTAATCGGATCAGCGAGAGAGATTTTCCTGTAAAGTTGTGTTGATTAGCTTTTACAACGCCGCGCGCTGAGCCTACCCCCCAGCCCTCTCTCTCTCTCTATCTCTCTCTTCCTGTTTTTATCTCTGTTCAACCGACTTTTTGAGTCTGCTGCTCCTGCAGTTACGTTGTTAGTCTTTGCTCTTTTCTCTTATTTCGTCACTTTCATTTACTCGTTACCTTTTGCCGTTCGTCATCCTGCCCTTATTTTACCCCCCCGTCCCCTCCATCCCATATCTTCCCTTCCGTTCCGTTCCATTATGTCTACCCTTTCAGTTCCACCCCTTTATCTCTACCTTCTCTGTTCCATCCCTTCATCCATACTTTTTTTTTCCGGTTCGACCCCTCGTCTTTTCCATTTTCATTCCATCCTTCATCTTGTCCCCCATTGTTCCACCCCTTTCTCCCCTTCTCTGGTCCACCCCATTCCTCCTCTTCCCACTCCCTCGCTCCCACTTACAAATAGACATAAAAGAAATTCTCCGGTGGGCCAGTCAGGCTACTGTTCCTTTTGAATGAGGTTATTTCCAACCGCTTCGTTATCGTGGAAGTGAAGACCTCAAAACAGTACAGGATACTGGATAGAAGCAAACACCATTGGATTTCGAAATAACTGTGAGGAAGACCTCGGGTTTATAACGTCTGACAACCTTACGTTCAGCGAACACAACACAGCCATGGCGATAGCTGCTTTCTTTCATAAAGAAGGGGGGCTGGATTTTACGGACCGTCAGCACGAGAGAGTAAAAACCGGAGACGACGATCTTAAAGGCGCTTTATACTCTCTCGAGTATAATACTGCTGTGTGCTAACATCACCTCTCTGGACGGGCGAAATTGCAGAGTTAGGAAGGTAGCAAAGACCTTTGAAATCCCGCACCGAGTGTTAAAATCTTGCACTATTGGTAACGACTAGAAATACCGAGGCTGCACACCCTCTACAGTGCAACCGTGAGAGGTACTGCATCATAACTTGCTCTTTGAGAGTTTGTACGTCATGGTCTCTGTTTTTTCCTATTGGCATGGCAGACATGGATGAGTTTGTGATATACTTACCAGTGAAATAAAAAAGTACAGTAATTAAAAGAAGACCGTGTGAATATCCGGGATCTGAATTTAATACATTACCTGTAGTCGTCAGAAACACGATGGATTGTGCTTGAGGGAAATTTGAGAGGAGCCAAGAAATTATGCACCAGACCTGACGGGATGGTAAGGCCCAGTAGGCTTAAGGTCGTGGTCTCCACCAGTCTGCATGAGCAGGGGAGCAACGCGAGAGTTGTTTGGTACAGGATAAAGTTGTAGAGGTAGAAGACCTCCAAGACTGTCCCTACCTCTCCCATACTGTTCCCTCTTCATCCCAGTCCTCTTCCTTCCAAATATCTGCCTCTCCCCTGAGCCCCTTCCTTGTCTGTGCCTCCTCTTGCCTTTCCTCCCTCTCCATCCCTCCTGTTCCATCATTTCATTTTCTGCGACTCCCTTTTACTCTATCTTTAAGCGTCCCTCACCACCATTCTCCTCCCTGTCTTTTTTCCCTCCCTTCTTCCTGCCACTCGCTGATCCTTGTCCGTGTCTTTTTCCCTTTCCATTTTCCGTACACTGCCGCATTCCTCTTCCCAGTTCATATCCCTTGCCATGTTGCATATTTCCCTCAGTCTCTTGTTTGTCCTGTCCTGTGTGTGTTGCTCTCTCCCCTCTCAATCCTCTCAGCCAGATTCATATTTATGTCTCCTTTCGTTGGAGGGAAGCATATTGTTTTTCTTCAATTTTTTTTTTCATTTACTTAACAATCAGTTCCCTTACCCTGGTCATTGACCTGACCTTTACAGGTCACGTCAGAGGCCAGTGGTGTCAAGGTTCTGGTAAAGATGTGTGTGTCGAAGGTCCGGGGCTGTATTCAACAGTGCCTGCACTCATCTGAAACGCTATGGGATGCACGATGGAGTGCGTTGAGAAGGCCCTGGTTAAGAATGAACAGGGTTTACAAGACTAGCCAGACTGTGATGGTTACGTGGACCTGTAGACCAACGACCTAGCTAAGCAGCTTGAGCCCAGCCCAAATTGAGGGGCTAGATGATCACTGAAGTCATCGCCGGGTACAGTTACAGTTACATAGATACAAAGACCACACAGACCCAAGGTTCAAGCGAAGTGGTCTGGCCTTAGCACTACAGAAAAAAAATTCATTTTTCTGTGATGAAATGAAGATGCGTTTCTCTTTGGCGAAGTGAAAATGCGTTTATCCATTATGGAGTGAGGATGCGTTTGTCTGTGGTACAGTGAAGATGAGTTTATGTATGATGGAGTGAAGATGTTTATGACTTTGATAAACTTAAGATGCGTTTGTCTATGGTGAAGTGAAAGATGGGTTTGTCTATAGTGGAGGTGCGTATATCTACGGTGAAGTGAAGATGCACTTGTCGAGGATGAAATTAATTTAGGTTTCTTCAGTGTGTAGCGAAGATTAGTCCACTGGTGTCTGTCTCCGTGATGGAGAGTGTGGGTGATACTGCTGAGGGAGACATTCGACATTTGTTGGCGATTATTGACATTTCAGGTCTCGCCTCTAATTGGCTCTGAATTTTTTGTCTTTGGTTCATACTTATTTCGTCTCTCAGATTCTGTGTTTCAGCTCTAATCCTCCCCATCTCAGCCTCTCTTCCTTTGCCGTGTTTCATTATGATCCGTTTTCTCTCTTCCGCGCATCATTCTAGCAACGGTTACCTTGCCTTATCCAGTTCATTGACCCATCCTTCATTTTTTTTTTTATGTTGAAGGCTCCAGTCACGGACAAAAGTCCACATCAAGGCTGGGCCCTAATTGAAATATGGAGA
>JAYMFT010052480.1:0-29729 GCA_038088735.1 Panulirus argus
TGCGCCACTACGCCGCCTCCTGGGGAGGCAACAACACACCCTCCGCCCTCCCGGCTCTCGGCAACGTCGACTACCTCGTCTTCCTGGACTGTACGGCTGCGTCCAAAGGGACCGTCACAGTCAATGACATTATTTTGGAAATTCTCCCAAACACTTACAACAAGTGGAAACCTGGAACGATCCTCAAGGAACTGTCAAAGGCTGGAAGTAAAGTGATGTTTTTGATTGACGCCTTTGATGAGAGACTCGATGCTTTTGGAAATGCTTTCAAGACCTTACAGGGGAGGTGTTCGAATGCTGTCTTCGTGGTCACTACCAGACCCCACTGCACACCGGCCATTAGCAAGCTGTGTGAGGTGGAGCCAACAGTTGTGACGACACATGGCTTCAGCCGCTCAAGTGCAGTGGATTACGTCACCAGGCTTTTCGAGACTTGCGGGGAAACTTTCGATGTGGAGGAATTTTTCGCCACTATCTCGTCATACGACGAACTGATCACTATCCCACAGCTGTTGTGTTGGTCATCGTGGTTCTGGATAGTAGAAGGCAGTGACCATTACTCAACAAGGGGAAAGGTCTTCGCCAGTGTTACAGACTTTTTGCTGAGGAAGTTATGTCACATCAATGGCAAACGGGTGCTCTCTGGGGAATTGCCAAGTGAGGGCCAACGCTGGCTGAGTGCTGTGTCTCGTCTGGCCTTTGACCAGGCAAAACACAACCGTACGTTGCTCACTGAGACTTCACCAGAAATTAAGGAACTTTTGCAAATTGCCCGACGACTCAAACTCAGTCCCCACGAAGCTCTGTCCAGTCTCTTGCAGTGTGACAGCAACATGACAGGCCATGGAGAACATATCGTGTTCCAGTTTGTTCACGACTCCCACGCTAACTTTCTTGCAGCTTTTCATATCGTGGAGACTTTCCAGAGTTGCAGGAAGAGTACCCTGACAAAACTTTTCAAGGTCTTACTGGAGGATAGGAGGAAATCCATCATTTGTTTCGTGATAAGCCTCATCTTTGGAAAGATGAAGTCAGTAGCCCGTCGGATGATTCAAGAATCTGCTAGAATCTGCAAACCATATTTGAAATTTTATGACATAAATTTCCTTTTAGATCTTATTGAAGAGAGTGACTACAACACAGAGTTAGCCAAAGAACTGGCTAAACAAATAGCGGGTGACTCAGGGAGAGCTTTATCTACGTCGTCAGCAGCAGCAGCAAGTCGTACAGACAATATTCCACAATACCGTGATCAGCTTTGGTTAAGACCAAAAGAACTACGACGCAGCCGAGCTCTTTCCATGTTACTTTCACACGCCAAACCTGCACGACTGTGGCTTAGGCTGAGTGAAGGACCCCGTGCAGATGATGGCAGTCCTGCACTTGGTCATCGGGTTGTGGAGGGAGATCCTGAAGCAGCCATGAGGCTGGTGAGCACAGCTTACGGACATAGTGGTGCCTTACACGAGCTGAGGCTGACTGACCTGACGGTCGTGGACCGTCTCACCTGGCCTGAGGGTCTCTGGTGGTTATCGCTTGAACGATGTGACATTAAAAGTGACCTTGGCTTGCCCTCTGCCCTACTTAAACTAAGCCTTGTCGACTGCACTGGACTGACAGACGTCAAATTTCCTCTTGGTCTTAAAAGCTTGAAAATGGAGGGTATGTGTATGGAGAACCCAAGGTTGCCTGGCAAGGTTGAGACTCTTGTCCTATCTGACTCTACGTTCCAGGTTCTGACACATTTGCCTCTTTCCATAAAGTATCTAAGGCTAGATAATTGTTCGAAACTTGGAAATACGCTTATCCCAAAGTCATTGGAACATCTCACCGTGAATATGTGTACTATCGATAAGTCAGACTTTGTAAGAAAACAAGACCTCTACACATCCGTCAGTGGAGAGTTTATCCTGGTTATAAGACGCGTCGTATGTGCACTAAGAAACCTGAAGAGTTTATACCTCCGCGGCATCGCCCTGTCACCTGAAGATTTCATCGACTTGCTCCTCGAGTTCCAAGATTATCATCCCGGTGGCCGACTTGTGGTCGATAGTGTATGCCAACTGAAGGACGAATGCGTCGAGAGGGACATCATCTTGGCCTCGGTCGTGACCTGTTCTCTTCCGGAGGTCACAGTCACGTTTGAAAACGAGAGAATAACCAACAGCCTATCGGAGAATTGCTGTTCTGGAAGCAGAGAGGACGTGGAAACTTGATGGCCAACCAGGACGGGAGGCGAAGTCATGATCCTGGGCTTCAGCAAAATGAAGTTTGTACGGTGTGGTTACTACCCGGTGAACGTTTTTCTGCACTGCTGCCGCCGATTTGTGTGTGTGTGGCGGATTCGCCAGTAACTTAAGGTACTGGAAGGTATCTGTCTTCGTCTTTTATGTTGAGGAACAAGCTGGATGCTTAGGGAAAATGAGTGAAGACCATTTACATGATGGAAAACAAAAAAAGATATTTTGTATTTACAGCTTTCTGGTTCTCTTATTGTTAGTTACAGAGTATTTTGTACGTGATTTATGTTCAAGATCACATAAAAGACAACCAGATCAGATATGGAAACCTTGTGACTATTGGCACAGCACAGCCTTAACTGGTCACGTAATTTTATGTAACACAAAGCAATTGTATTGCAACACAGGGCGATGTTGTAACGCAAAGATGTTATTGTAATAAGGGCGCCGTTATTGTAACACAAGTTATTGTTATTACTATCCAATGTGATGGTAAAGGTGCAAGCTATTTTGTGATTTTTTGTGCCAGATTACTTTTATACATTTTGATAAAGGCATAGATAGTATGCTGTTATAATCTGTGCTATATTAATAAAGACACATGATATGGCTTTATGTAATATCCTCTCTTATATATACGTTTATAGACTGACGATAGGCTGTAGTATCTTGTTACTATTTCTGAATAGGTTAATCTCTTCCTCCATTTTCTGTTCCCCATTTAATCTGGCGAATTTTTCACCCTGCTTTTTGGTGTTCAAGACAGAAATACTCTTTATTGTGTTACTATTTCTAAACATATCCTTCTTTCCTCATATGCTTACGTCACAAATCTTGTATGAAGTTTTTCTGATTTTGCAATTCTCATTTGTTTACATGCAACCACACAGTACATTGAACACTGGTGATGATAACATTCTTGAAACTGTCCTGCTTTTCTGTCCCGCTTTTAGAGGATGTTCATGTTTGCTCATACTGTGTGCCACCTGACCGAAGTCAACAACACTGAATCTGACAAAGTTTCCTGTGGGAAAGTCGGTCTTGTGGTGTGACTGCGGCGTCCACCACAGCAGCCACTGAGTCCGCTGTGGCTTCTGCGTCCACAACACCCTTCCTTAACTGACACCAGTCTGTTGCTGACCTTGGTTGACGCCATCTCGCTGACATCGGTCTACTGCTTGACCCTGGCACTCTCTTGCTGACACCAGTCTGTTGCTGACCCTCTTGCTGACACGAGACTTGCTGACTGCTGAGCCTCGTACCCTCATGCCGACTCTAGTCTTTTGCCGACTGTTTCAACACAATCCTGATCTTGTTGGGGGAAACACCACGAGACCACTTGGCTTACATGGGTTCTCGTCTACTCTAAAAATTTCTCTATTGACGTTGATGCTTTACCAACCTGCATCCACACCCTGATAACGCAGTGCTGAGGGAGGAAGGGAGGGAGGCAGCCCGCGTCCCGAACAAAAGCTGCACCTTGAAATCAAGAACACATGTCCAACTGAATTCTCTCATCTGATTGTTTTCATTAAGTGGACAATTAGGTCCTGAGAAATTCATGGAGGAGACCAAGATGCACATCAGTTTATCGTTCAATTTGATGTTTCATTCCTTCATTTTTCGGTTTTTCTCCTCGTACCACTGTAGTGAATCTTTGTGCCATTGTATCTTCCAAACAGTACCTGACTTGTACTCCTGTTACGTCTTTCTTCGGCTTTGTAACATAATCAGGTTGAGCTTCTCTCTCTCTCCTCAGCTGTCTTCTTGTTTGTTTTCATACTAAATCCTTCGCTGCACACTACACAAGATCTCTAGTAACACTGATATGTATAGTCACTGTGGGACCTGGTGTCTTATGGGGGGAGTACGGCAAGTATGGCTTCTGAGACCTAATTCCCTTGGAAGACAAGTCTGTCGTTCTTATCTGCTGTCACCTGACTCCTCTGTGCCTGCGTCTCTGTCTGTCTGTAAACACTTGATTCATTACATGCAAAGCACGTTTCGACAAATCTCTTCCTCATTATCAGTACAAGCTATGGATCAAATCGAGACTGAAGTCGACTTTAGCACTTGGAGTTGCCCAGAAACAAGTCTACTTTAGCACTTGGAGTTGCCCGAGAAACAGCAATGTCAGGGAAACAAAAGCATTATCATGTAATTTATACAGGAGTAAGAGGCGTCCTAACGAGCCATATATACACAAGAGAAATTTGAAAAATCATTAAAGTAAAAATTTTCAGGTAGACTTGTTCAAAAAGAGTCTTTATAAGCAGGTCGTGTAATGGTGAACAAATACACTGTCCTAATAATTAACCCGGGGGTATAACTTTTCTTGCTCTTGTTAGGGTCGTGTGTGTTTGTAAATCATTATATAAGTTTATGTTAGACCTGCTGCTGCAGCTGCAGTTGGAGGGAGTCCCGGGCTATGTCCTTCTGGAGGAATGTTCCTGTCCTCTGCAGGATGACGTGAACGTTGACAATGAATATTTCCGGTTTAATCTGAATCATAACAGTGTAACCCCAGCACTGCCCCAGTCACTGTCCAAAGCATCTCCTACCTCGGCGTCACTGTTGCGGGAACACTGCGTCACTGAGGAACTCTCACTCTCTTGTTATCAACTTCACAGTATATTGTAAAGCTCCGTGGGGATAACATTCACTGTTTCGGAAAACCTTTCGAGAATCAAAGGTTTGAGCTAAGGCTCTTCCCCCGTTGGGTCCAGGTGTTCCCACGTGACGACCGTCTCGCTAAGCTACAGACTGGAACCAGATCTAAGCAGTCCACATTACAAATCATAAACATCACGTAAGAAAGTGGAGGATTTATATATACCCTTACCACTCGACAAATCCTAAACGGTGATGTTAGAAACCAACTGGATTACAAGGGATTGTACCTTATTGTCCCTACCAGCGATAGGGGATTACAAGGGCCGACGGTGGTACGGTGAAGGCAGCCAGTAATGAACTCTGGTGATTCCCCATGGGAAAGTCAACAAACGGGAAATGTTCAGAAATTACGAAAATTGTGGAGTAATTTATGACTGATCGCACGAGACTCTCAAAACTTCGAGTAGTGAGGATGGAGACTTGTTATGTACAACTACCAGTCTGTTACTGAAACAAAGAAAAATACTTAAATGATATTGACCAACAGTCAATGGTTACTGAAGGTCCACGAGATTCCTGCTGAAGACTGACCCTGTGTGATGTACGTGCGAATACAGATGAACACCTTGTTTGTCCCTCCCACAGTATCTTCCTCCTTCCCTTCTCCTCCTCCTCCTCCTCCTCCTCATCTTCCTCACACTCACCTCTCCACTCCTGGGTAGCTTCAGCCAGTGAAGTCTGTGTTGATAACGCTAACAAGTTTCCTCCAGTAAATATATTCATACTTGGGCAAGTCCGCCGCCTCTTGAGGTGGGGATAAGATGCCCAGGACGGTATAGACGTGGTGATGATGATGGTCCTTAGATATCACGGAGAGAAGGAACGGAGGACGGGCAGGAAAGGGCAGACTGTCATCAGTATTGCTCCACTGTCTTCCAGAGGAGCATCGAACTGTCGGTATGGAGGAGGAAGAGCAGTGCAGCAGGAGCCGTTGGAGGGAGCAGTGTGGAAGGAGCCTTGTGTTGATGACTGGTCGCCTCTGTGGCAGACGTAACTGATGACAATCGTCTGTACATCAAATGAAGATCATTAGTAGGGAAATGACTGTTGTCAAGAGAGTGATGTTACCGCCCGTTACCGCCCTAGTAACGCTGCCTGCCTCAGTAATGACGTGGTAACGACCAGCGTCTTAAACCACACTCTTCCCTCTCACCTACAATGGCCGCCACAAAAACGGACTGTTGAACGTCCCGCACTCACAGTCAACGCACCTTCCTGTAAACGACGCACCCACCCACCTTTCTCATCCCTGGCCTGATCAACACAAGCAATATATCTGGAAAATTCAATTTCATGGCGCCACTGTCATGCCCGGGCGTGAGCGCCAATCACCTGCAGAGGACCCGACCCAGCGAGGCAGACCCTCCGGCACAAACGCTGGTGCACTGAACGATAGCAGCAGACGCGCGCCCCCGTGAAGCTCTGGCGCCCCTGTGATGCAGCAGGAAAGACCCGCCCTAATATTTCTCTGGGAAATTTAGAGCATGCGTAAGTCTGGTGGGATGAAGTATTAAAGGCCAGAATCATCAGGGGAGTATTATAACTCGCGGCAAGAAGGCTTCCTGCCACATCATGGGCCACTAAAATCTGCATGGCATTAGCATAATGTCAACAGCAGAGTCTCGGCCTCTCCTTAAAAATGAATTTACACCATCTTCCAGGCGAACCGACTTGCCTCAGTCTTGTCTGAAGCCTCAACTGTTCTCAGAATATGTGATTTTCCCTGGAAAATAATCTCCCAAACTAGAACAAGGTCCTTCAGTATTTTCGTCAAGACCATAATCTTCATTAACATAACATACTTTATTCCAGAAATAAGAAGAAGGAAGCATCACTGTTCAGTTTCAAAAAGTCAGTCTCTGTGTAGTGTAACTCGGTGTTAAGAGTCCAGGAGCTGGAACGGCGGGTCTGGTAAATACTGGACTGTCGAGCGCGCCATTTGCTTCTCCATTAACATAAAGGTGAAGTCTGGATACAAGCCAGATGGTGGGGACAAGAGAGTTCCAGTTCTTCAGGTGAACACAGTCCTGGTTGGATTCAAGCCAGGTGTCGAGGAGGAGGAGTTTCAGATGTCAAGGTGAACATATTGATGTCTGCTTCGTATTTTTGTAGCAGATTTTGATGTACACGGATACGACGGAGTGTTTGGAGAATCTCCTATTGGTCGGTTTCACTAAGACTATCCCAAGCTGTTCCTGAAGGCTGTCATTGCAGGCGTTCATTCTATACAATTACTAAGAATGAGCATCCCAGTTAATCATGTTATCGTCCAGCTTTCAGTGCGGCTTCCGAAGAAAGTCAAGAGAAATTACTTCCAAGAGGCTGTTCATTGTGATTGTCTTCTGAAGCACCTCCAGTTGCTTTCTCCAGAAAGGTATTACTGTACATTTTCCCCAAGTAGCTGTAACACATAAAAAGCTTTTCAACGGCTTTCAAGGAATATTCTTGTCAGTTGTTCATCGGAGATGTTATTCCAAGAGGTTTGTTTCTACAGGGGTTCAAGAGATTGTTACTTCTGTTCGTAAATAGTAACATAAGTTCGTTCCTAGAGGTTGCTCCAAGAGACTGTTCCTAGAGAGTTCGAAAAATCTGATCATAGACTTTGTTCCAAGGGAGTATTCCTTGAGAGTTACAAAAGTCTGATCAGAAAGTCTTTTCCAAGAGACTCGTTCTAGAGAGTTCCTGAAGGTTGCTCAAGACACCGTTGCACAGTGCTATCGTCTAAGGCTGCTGCAGGCTCCCCATACACAAAGTAACTAAAAACCACACTTAATAATCCTGATGCCGCCCTATCTCAAGGATGGATGTTCCTCAGGACCAAGGGAAGGGAAATGCATGAGCAATATGGTTAGGGAATGATAACTCAAAGAGAAATATGATCTGAGGAATGGCCACCGTTTCTCACCAACATTTCAACGAAGAATAAAATTCTTGTCTCATAAGCGGTCTGGAGATTTACAGCGGAAGATGACTGCCTTGTGAAACTTCACTTCTTTACATCAAAATACTTGTTGAATCTCGTAAAAATCCCCACAAGACGTTGAGAAAATGTATATACCTCTCCAGCCCAGTGATGTTATTCTGGCCAGCTGGACTACTAGATGAAATGTTTATCCATATTGAAAGCAGTTTAGATAACGTGTGTTGGTCGGAACTATTTTTGCAACATCTTTGAAGAATGGAAAACCAACTGTAATATTTCTGTAAACAATGAGAAGAAAATAGAAGAGGAATAGAAATATTCATATACTGGATCGCACACACACACACACACACACACACACACACACACACTTTGGAATGTTGATGCAAAGCAGCGTAGCCTTTGAAGGAAACACTGTGGAAAATATTAGAGCTCTTTCTAACTAACTGGCAAACACGGGAAAACATTCTGGTTCATCAGTTATGCTTAAGAATATATTTACCACGTATATAAGACCTTATCTTGAATATGGAGTATCTTTGAGGACGATCGGTAATGAGATATAGAGACAAGCTGGGAAGAGTTGCAAAACTGTGCAAATGGAATGCTGCTCATATTGGCAGATTCGGGCTGTAGAGAAGGACTGAATTGCTTTCGTTACAAAGACTATGGGAAAATTGAGAATCTTTTTATGAGTATAGGATTCTGAATCGATCGAATGATTTTGGCGAAGAGGGTAGATTTGTGAAAGGTAAGGTTGGGAGGACTTGAGCAAATGAGTGGAAGCTCAAAAAAAATGCAGTGAGAAGGGAAGCTGAGGATATGTCTGTTTCTGTTACGGAATAACTAACAGCTGAAATTTATCAAGTGAGAATGTAATGCGTTCAAGGAACCTAAATGTTCGAGGGTCAGGTCAGGACGTGTATTGCTCACTTCCTTGAGGTACAGAAAGTTAATCACACACACACACACACACACACACACACACACACACACACACACACATCAGTGTTCGGCTGGAGTCTCTGTATGGCCCAGGAATTAACACCGTCTCTTCCAGCGCTAAAGTGCCAGTCAGTTCCAGGCTTAATTAAACAATTCTAATTCCCTGCTGGAACCTGGCGTTGGCGGACCCCGTCCGGCACTACCACCTGGTGAAGGCTGCCGGTACCGGACTCCAGGCCGTTGAGGAACTAGACTCAGGTCCGTTGAGGTACCACTAGGCCCCAGGCTAGAGAGGCACTGGGCTCCAGGCTGGTGAGCGGATTTGGCTACTGCTTTTCAGGCGAGCTAGCCACACACGGAGGAAGTAATGGGAGTGACCACGCAAGAAGGGAGGGAGGGAGGGAGAGGGAGAATGAGGAAGGAAGGAAGGAAGGAATGGGGAGGCATCTCCCTGCTTCATCAGGTCTGTGACAACAGACGTGTGTTGCTGGTGCCAGCGCTGCATCCACGTGAAATACGACGACTTAAATCGTCTCCAACTACAGTCTCCTTATCACAGGGGAGACAAAGAACTTCGTCGGTATTTTTGCGATGGACTGAAGCACTTCGTTGCCATCCCCGGCGTGGGACTCCTCTGCCACGCCGAGGTGGGAGGGGGGGACGACGGCCTTGAAGGAATGAACTGGCTTGGCCGAACCAGCTGCTGGAGGGATGTGGTGCAGAGCAGACACACACACACAGCCTGTCACTCTCGTCCTCTCATTATCCTGGTCACAACAATTGTATTCCGCCATCTTGGTCGCCAGGTCTCACCGCCTTATATCACGGCAATTGTCATAACTTGATGTCCCGCCTCCTCTCTTTCCTGACGATGTTGGTGTCCACTTGTAGGATCGTCTCTGAACCTTACGTCCCCAAACCTTAAATGACATTGTATTGTTTTGGTATTTACATAACAGTCTACAGTTCATACTGGGCCTGTAGGAACACCATGTGTAAATAACTTAAAAGAAAATGTGTTTAGGGCGATATTGGTTCGTACTTTCATTTTCCTGTTTTTACTCGTAATTCCTCAGCCTTTTATTTCCCGCTCAATTAAGTACAACGTGCCGAACAAATTTCTGAATTGCATATTTCCTGTTTTTCCTCGAGGCATTTTCATGGGAATTTCATATGTTTCCTCTCTCTCTGCTGACTCATATATATATATATATATATATATATATATATATATATATATATATATATATATATTACGGAAGCGAGACCTCAGCTGGGAGCAAAGCATAGTTAAAAAGAAAAAAATCATATACATTACAAACACTATCACTCCCCATCCAATGAATATATATATATTTGCTGGTAGTTTTTCTGGTCAATACACATTTTTGCCCCCTTTGCATTTTACATCCAGGCAGACCAGCGGTGTGAAGTGCTGGCTGCATGAGCAGGGAGCCTGAAGCAATAATACTGGCGTGTTATGAAATGTGTTATGAAATGCGTCACACCGTAACGTGTGACAATATGCCACCGTATCATTCCATGCGGCGTTTCGTGACGCCGTAAAACGTTATTGAAAAGAACGCAAGTTTTGTCAAGGTCCCCGTTCGCGTGACGCCCTCATAGTGAGGGGCACGAATCGATAACATGAGGAAATGTGATTGGCCGTGACATCGTGCAGGGTGGAATGGGTGGGTCATTGTGACGGGACGCAGTGAACCAACACAAGATGTGACGCAGCTTGACGTAACGCAACCACGGGATCCGACGCAATGTGACGTAAAGAGGACGTGACGACTCGCTGACGTGACATGCCACGACGTGAGGTAATGTAACATGACTTCCAGTCAAGACTCAAAAGTGACATGACACGGCAAAAATTATCCTGGAAGAGTGGCGCTCTCACGCCTGGCCGTGGTTATCATGGTTTGGGGAGAGAGAGAAAGAAAGAGAGAGAGAGAGAGAGAGAGAGAGAGAGAGAGACTCGAATCATCACTACAGAGGCATCGCCGTTACTGTAAAACTTTGAACATTGCCAACAGTGAGGGCAGACCAGAGGCCACAGAGGCTGGCGACAAGCTGTAGAAGACCAAGTCAGCCCTGCCTGCCGGAGGACAACGCGTGCAACACACGCTCGGGTTTCCCTGTTGAAAGAAAAGGTCGGAAGCCCCACCAGCCAGACCTGTGATCAATCAATCAGTTGGTCTTAGATTTGCTCCTGTCAGCTCTAATGTAAAATCAACTCATATGCCGGCTGACCCACTCTCTCATATCCGTCGTCTCTGCCTCCTCGTTTGGCCGAGTTGACAAGCAGGGCATATAGTCATCACACACACACACACACACAGACATACACACACGCCGCGTGCGTCAACCAGAATCATCATTGGGATCCTGATTTGATTTTTCGCCTCGTAAAACTGATTTAGAACTAGGGCGGCCCATCCTTTCTGTCGTCACTTTTGAAAAATATGACATACAAATTTCACATGAGTTGCTGCAGTGAGTGACGCTTTTGCAATTAAACAATCAGAAAATATCCATAAAACATACGAGTATTTCACTCCATCTGCTTCAGGTCATTGTGATACGTTTGTTGAAATAATCCATGTATATTGTTTGATGATCCATCAGACTAGTGCGTGTGTGTGTGTGTGTGTGTGTGTGTGTCACAGTTAAGTAAATGTGATTGCTTCACACTCTCCCCGTCAACACAAAACACGATTGCCCAAAACCTCATAAACACTCTTTTACACACTTACACACGTATACACACACACATTTTATCCACACATACACACA
The DNA here is from genome assembly GCA_038088735.1 of Panulirus argus. Lineage (NCBI taxonomy): Eukaryota > Metazoa > Arthropoda > Malacostraca > Decapoda > Palinuridae > Panulirus > Panulirus argus. The sequence goes on from JAYMFT010052480.1 coordinate 11,584, forward strand.
CATACACACGCACACACACACACACACCGGCTGTTCGTGTGTCGACGTCCTATTGTCTGAAGGAACTCCAGGTAGCGCCTCCCAGGACACACCTTAATTACTTTACCGTCAAACACTTGACACCCCAACTCACGTCCAATGGCCCTATACTGAGGCCATGACAGCTAAAGAGTATCTGTACAAACCTTTGATATCCTTTTATGGATCCGATTAATCTCTCTGTTTATCTAAGGTGGTCGTCTTAGTGTTTATTGATGACCCGTCCGTACGCATGTGAAATTTCTAGTGTCCTGCATCACAACATCTACAAAAAAATACGAGAGTTTTGCGACCAGATTACTTCCCAGCCGATGTCACCTCCCCATCCACACCAAGGGACAGTAATACAAAGAGAGATTCTCTCAGTTGGATTGAAACCAACATTTTCAGCAGGAAAACAACAGGTATTGAAAAGGGATCAGTCAGCTAGATAATAGCAGCCTTGTAAACAGACTTTCCCATAATATCGTCATGGAGTAAACCAAGAACTATATACGAGTATATATATATATATATATATATATAGATAGATAGATAGATAGATAGATAGATAGATAGATAGATATGAGCGTCTTCTACAAGTTCCATAATTCATGTATTGGACGACATGAAAACAATCTCAATTTTCAGAGCCCCTAAACCTGTATCCACTATTGTTGGCTCAGATTTTTTTTTTTTTTCCAGTTTTCCAATTACGTCCGGAAGTCCCTCGAGGACCCTCGCGTGGTGGGCTAGACAGGTCGTCAACAGGTTTTGTTCCGAGTCTCAGCGGGGTTGTTGTTAAGGCTTGAAGTATCACTAACGTGTGGAGAGATTCGGAGACGATGTTTACACGAATGTGTGTCTTCCTCTCTTTATGATTCTGACGACCACTCGCTGCTTGTGACGTTCTAAGGTTCAGTATTTAGGGTGCTATGAATTGATGATTTTATATCTGATCTCAGTCACCACGAAGAGAAAACTCCAGTGGGCAATTTCTCGGTGATATAGCTTCCTCCTTCCTTTGAAGGAGAATTTCTTGAAGATGCCTGGCCCTCCTGCTTCGCCTCCTACAGTATACAGACAGAGAGAACAGCAGCGTTCCACCAAATGGTCATCACTTAAGCTTCCCTGTCAGTAGATCTTTTATTTCTACTTTTGTATTTATTCTCTGTCGATCCACCATTGTGCTCTGCCGAGCCACAAATACAACATGCATGTCCTGTTTTCTTGAGCTGTCAGTATATATATATATCGTATTACTCCAGGCGTCCATTGCCTCAGTGTTGCACTGTTGATGTTCAGAGTATCACCAGAGGACACCGCTGGCAGGTGTGACCCGGCTGCTGGTGATTGTTCCAAAGCCTCCAGTCTCAAGTGGTGTGTACTGAGGTTGTGTGTGTGTGTGTGTGTGTCCTCACCATCTTCTTTTTACATTAATTCCTTTCCTTGTCTTCCTTTCATTAATCTTCTTGAGATAGCTTCCTCTCTGCTCCACTGCTCCATCTTTACATCATCCTCTTGCTTCCATAACATATCCTTCCTATCTCCTTTCGCTCAGCATCATTCTTTGGTCTTACATGATATGTTCTAAGTAACTCTCATCATCCTTCACAATGTCAATCTATTTTTCTTTTCTCTTGTTGCTACCTTCAGTTTTCTCTCTTATCTAGCTTCCAATTCCCTCTGTTCTTTCCTTGTCTCTCCTCTTCCTTTCTTCTTCAGTCCTTTAGGTTTCATCTCCCTTCCTCATCTTTCTTCTCCTCAAGCAATTACTGTTTTTCTTCCTCCTCCTCCTCCTCCTCCCTCTCCTCCTCCTTCTCCTTCTCCTCCTCCTCCTCCCCCTCCTCTTTCTCCTCCTCCTCCTCCTCTTCCTCTTCACTCTCCTCTCCAAACAGTTCCTCCCTCTCCAGCTCTCCTCCGCCATTCACGTTTCACTTTAGTGTTTGTAATCCTGATGAGTTTTCTCAGTATTCATAGCCAGGTGGAGCCAGGTGGCCTTTGAGACGAGAGTGACGGTCAATGCTAGACAAACACGGAACATAACAATATTACTTTACGAATAAATCATATATAAATAGAGGGGACAACATATCTTCCATATATTGCTTTCATTTTCATCAGCTCATCAAAGTTTCACAGAAGGCGACAATGAAAAACATTAAGGAGAAATTTACTACTCCTTTCATTAGCATGGTCAACAAGCCAGGAAAGCTGTTTTGGACAATGAATATTTCTGAAGGAAGATGTGAAGCTTTTAGGAGGAATGTTACGTAACCATCTTATACTACATCTCTTCTGAAGTACCCTGAGCACACGACACTACCTTCATAATACTCCCTTCACTATGATGCTGAAGAAATGGTATACAGAGCCGACCCAACGTCAGCGTCGGGTACCAATTCCTAAAGTGTCGTCGCTTTGACTTGTGGTGAGGTGATACTAACACCAAGCTGTAGTAATGCTTCACAATCATCAGGGGCCATTCACGGGTAGTAATTGCTTCACCAGCAGCTGGGGCAATTCAAGTAATGATAATGTTTCACTGGTAACAGAGGCCGTCCACTGGTAACAATGAGTAACCAACGACAGACTCCAACAGGAGATCATAACGGGAAATGTTGTTGTTTCCCTTGTCTCATGGCGACCCACTGGAACCTGTGTGTCATTGCCATCATGTTAACATCAGAACCTCAGCCTCAGAGCCACAGACAGCCTCAGAGCCTCAGCCTCAGAGCCACAGACAGCCTTAGAGCCTCAGCCTCAGAGCCACAGACAGCCTCAGAGCCTCAGCCTCAGTTCAGAAATCAATACAGCCACTTTCGACAGGAACTGACTTGCCTGTCTTACTGAAGGCTTGTTAGGTCTTCCCAATGTTTACATTTTATTCTAGAGATTCTCAGAGAATCGCTTACCGTTTTGAGACGTCGTTTAAACCTACAGACAAAACTATAATGTTTTCATGTATTTTTCTCGAGAAATAATTCCATAAAGTTGTCACAGGATTTTTCTTTTTTTCCCGGAGTGTTTGTCATCATTCTCAAGTGACGTTGTTATGGGGAACTACTCTTGGAACAACTTTACCATCTGCCTTAATTACTGTGATGGTTGTTGACTGCTTTGTAAGACAGATAAAATCTCGGAATGTAAGATATAACCCTTACAAAAAGAGGTTTCAGCCTGATTCATTTGCTACCTAAAACCACAAATCAGTTGGTCTGAACACTTCTAGCGAAACAGAGTTGTTTTCGCACGGGAATCTCTGTATTATTTGGTTCTCGAAAAAATTACGTCACAATAGTTGTGAGGGACGCTCTCCTGAGGCGGGTCCATACATGAACATAATTACCTGTACTTCCAGACGTCTCTTCCTGCACCGTAATGTCCTCCAGTTCATATATAGTTTAACGACCAAACTACATAGTTTAGATGTCCGTTTCAGATTTCAGTATTGATAGATTAGGTAGCTATTAAAGGTTTATTTCAAATGCTTTTTACTTGTTCATAAACTTCCAGTTATATGCTGGCGTGTGAGCTGTAAAAGTATTCTATAAGATCAGGCACAAACCTTGAGCCAGAGCCCGAACTGCTCTTTGGGAAACTAATTAGTCTGGAACCTCGACTTCGTGAAGTGATTTTTCCTAACTTTGAATAGGGTCTGCTTCCTATACGTTGGTCTGCTTCCCAGACCGCGATCTTACGAATCCTTTATCGATTTCGAATGATCGTGGAAGGTGGAGCGAAATCAAATCAGCAGCGAGTTTTATTCCCCTTTCTTTTAGGTTGACTGATCATCTACACAACAGACCACAGCCTAACGGACAGACAACAAACCATAAGTATCGACGCCCCTCACGTGGAGCTCTCGAAGCTGCTTCATTCATCGGCTCGGTCTCGGTGTCGGAATATGACGTTTCACTCCATCTTTCAACCTAATATTCGGGTCTGATCGGCAAAACGTCTCTTGCTGTTGCTAATAAAGCCGTCGGCGTTATGCAATCTTAAAATAAATGAAGGAAATGGAGGAAGAAACGGGGAACTCCAGACGAATGATCACTAGGGAGCTTAGTTGATGGCGCTGTCAAAATAACACTTTGAAGAAGAAAACATTTTGGCAAGATACAGACGAACGAAACGCTTCGAAGCCTTTGTACCGCGCCTCCCAAGTTGTGAAGGGATCGGATCGCTCAGTGGTGGTTGAACAGTGTTTCATGTACCACCAGACGAGTGTGGCCGGAGGTTAGGACGGCCGAGAATCTTGTTCTGTCCTGACTCGTGAGTGGCCACGTCCTCCGTCAGGTGGTCAGCAGTATAACCCGGCCCTAACCTCCCAACCTGTAGAAGGAACGTAAGTATCATATTCCGTCTTGTCCTGACCTGAGTTGGTGTATGTTGTATACCGAGTTCACGTGCGTTCAAAGCCATGTTGTGGTGACGAACTCGCTCCGGCATTTGGACCGGTTACGTCTGTCAGGAGTATGGAAGGAGAGGAGGTAACAAAAAAGTAGTAACCAGACATTTTTCACTGGATGATTAAATAAAGCTGGTTTATATACCAACCTAACTGTCATGTGTGTCTCTACCTGCAGATACCTGGTTGTGAGGTGAGGCTCTGTGGTAACCTCTCACCCCCCCCTCCCCAAGTGACCTGACCTCTGAACTCCACGACCTTGCCAGGATTCCCTCGCGGTCAGCTTGGTGGGTGCCGCTGTTGCAGAAGTCATCATGACAGAGGAGTACACGAGCTCCATCGGTAACAGCCGCTGGTGCCTTCTGGTCAGGCTGCTCCTCAGGTGGGTCGGCCAGGGGCACATGTCCTGCTTGTCAAGGGGAGGATGGTAGGATGGGGAGAAAAGGGCTGGGTTGGGCAGGAGGAGGAGGAGGAGGAGGAGGGGAGGGAAAAGTTCCTGTGGGAGGAATAAGGAGGAACGGTTTCCTTACGTGTACATTGATCACAAGTACGTGACTTGAAGACTTTACAAATTTACTTTTTACGAGTGTTTGATATTTGTGTTTCTGAAAATGTAGAGTCGCCAGGAAAATATCAAGATATGTAGATATGTGAAAGCCTGAGCTGCCTGTAAGGCTAAGCAGTATGAGAAATGTTTCCAAAAGTTAACTCCTTAATACTGGTGTTTGACAGGTGGCGGGGCAGCGTGTATAAGGTGCTTTGGGGGGACCTGCTGGTGTACTGTCTCCTCTACGCTACCATCTCTTGCCTCTACCGGTTCAACCTCGACGAACCAGATAAGAAGTGAGTAGTTTTCTGGTTCTCTATGTCTTGCGGTACGTGGTTCCATTTCGTTTAGTCCTGTAGATGCATCGGTTCTCTGGTAACAGTAGTCTGCTTCTTGTTGGATCTGTGGGCCGACAGTAGCCTTGGCTCCCCGTCTGGTGGTGTTCGAGTTCATAAGATGGGCAGATGTCACCTGCCACAGTGGCAAAAAAAGAAAGTGATAGTCTGGTTTAACTTATTTCTTCTATTAAATGTTTTATTAGGCATTTCATTTCTCATAACTCTTTTGTCTGTCCCAGCAGTAATTTACCAATGGTTGGCAAACCATAACCCAACTTATCTCTAGCCATTTCCTTAACTCTTTGATCATGATCTTGAGTCATATATGTTTCACTCAGTTTTTCAAGACCGCGTCATGGGTTCTAATTTGTACATCTTTTTACATGTTTGACTCTGGTCAGTGATGTGACTTGATGCTAAAACACGATGTGCTGTAAAAGAATGAAGCAAAAGGAAATTTCATTTTTTTTCTTTCTAAATGACCAAGCTAAACACTGGGACCGTATGTTTGTTGAAAAGTATCTTAATAATATACCAGTATGTGTGGGTAGGGAAGTAGTAACTCGAGCATCGTCCAGTGAGCAGAGGCGCCCTTGATCTGAGATGTTTGACTCCTCTTCCGACCCAGGGTCTTCGAGGAGGTCGTGTTGCAGAGCAGCCGGTACCGGAACCTGGTCCCCGTGTCCTTCATGCTGGGGTTCTACGTGTGGCTTGTAGTCAGCCGCTGGTGGAGCATCTGCCTAGCTCTCCCAGACAACACGAACACCGCCATCCTCCTCGCCACCCACATCCCAGGAACCGTGAGTCTGTGTGTGTGTGTGTGTGTGTATGCGTCTCTTGGTCCCCTTCACATCTCTGCTAGCTCATGGCTTCCTCACTGAGGAGCTTTAGATTTGTGTTTCTAATGTTGTACCTCCCTCCATCCCTCTCCCGTTCTCATAGACTATTGAATCTTGAAAGATCTTCTGACGACCGTTTTCTCTCGACAGGACAGCCAGGCCTACGAGGCCCGCTCGCGGGTCGTCCGCTACATCAATCTCACGTATTGCATGGTGTTTGCTCACGTATCTCGCCCCGTCCGCAAGAGGTTCCCAGACTCCCAAAACCTCGTCAATGAAAGTAGGTTCTGCCATACTCTGCTTCGAGACTGTTTGGACCAATGACTGTCTCACTTGTTCTTTTAACGAGGTAGGTCGTGTCCACTTTGTACCGAAGCTGACTGGACAGTTTCCCGGCCATGGGCTTGGCAACAATCTGCCTGGGAAGCAGAGAGCCAAGCTGTGACAAGACGGCCTTCAATGCGCGTTGCAGAACACGACCAGCTTGGTGTCGTCGTCTGCTGTAGACAGTAGTTACAAGGGTTACCTGCAGCCTGGGGTATCAAACATGTGGCATGAAATATGATGAATGTGCTAGTCATAATGTTCACCATTTACTTTCTTTACATATCCTGTTAGTATTCGTCATTCTAGGCCAAGGCCACATAAAGCCCACGGCAACTGCTGGTCAGGCTTGTATGCTGTCAAGAAGTTTACATCACTTAACAGCTGGTAATATATTGTAGATCAGATTCCGACACAGGTCTGTAGCACAGTTATCTTGTCAAGTATGTTGTGCAAATTATGAACACATGTGATGTGTGTCAGCCGCTGGGGCTGGTGATGCAGGAACCTCCCTGGGCACGCCAGAGGATCCTTTACTGGTATTGTGGTGTTGATGACACCAGGATACTGGCGTAGTTTGTGAAGTAGTTCATGGCGTAGGAGCTGCATTTTCTCGAGTAATTTTTTGATCTTTAGTTATTATTCATAAGGGTGAAATATCAGAGGGGTCAGTCACGGGCGCTGGTGTCGCGTACAAGTTGTTTTTGTCTCATTTCTCGGCAGATCCCTCGGAGGATGAGGCAACGTATGACACCTTTTCAGTAATTCTATTTAAGAATGATAGTTTCAAAGTGTGGTGGCCACGCACAACGCCTAGTGACATGTTTTGGCACAGCTAACATCTCTGGCGAAAGAAGGCGACCCTGGCAGAGGGCGCGACGTCTCTGAAAATCTAAATATCACTGAAAGGAATATCCCAAAGTGGAGAATGTTTGTGAGGCCATCTAAGCGAAAAGCAAGTGAGGAAAAGAATGTAAAAAATTGAATTTCCTAGTTATTAGTGTCACTGTTTACTTCAGGACTTGTTGGAAAGGGTAGATGATGCTCTTTATTCAACTTTTGAAAGTACGTCACTTGTTGTTCATTTGCAGAATTCTTGACGGAGGAGGAACGCAAGGCGTTGTTGGAGGTGGCGCCTCACGGGAGCCACATCGCCAAGTGGGTGCCCATGACGTGGTGCTGCCAACTGGTGCAGAATGCCAGGGAGGAAGGCTTACTCCAGACTGACACTGGGAAAGAAGCTTTGGTCGAGGAGATCCTCAGCATTCGTCGCCAGTGTGGGGTCGTCCTCGACTGGCACCAGTACAACGTCCCCCTCCTATATACCCAGGTCAGGCTACACCTTCTCTTGTTCCCTACACTTAGGGTAGGTAACAACACCTTTTGGAAAACTACTATTGGGGATTGGCTACAGCTTTGGAAAGATGGAACTGTTCTAAGATGACTGCCATACGTGTGTTAGGTTTCAACGTCCCTTGGACGGTGAAACAGCTTTAGAAAGTTTCTAAAACTAGAGTCCCATACCTCTTTCCGAAGCAAATACACGATAAGGAGACCATCACAACTGTAGAAACCTACCACAGCTTTAGAAGGAAACTATTGAGAAGCTACTACAATTTCTGAGGAGTTACTATACTATATTTTGGTTAAGTATTGATTTGACACGACTTGACGTTTTGGAATTAGTACGTCTCTGGGGACTGGTACATCCTTTCGTGACATGTGATCGACTACTAGCAGCAGAGAAGGAAGCGTACACTACACTTAAGTCGGTGTGCATATCCATGGGACACTAGCCTTATACCTGACCTTTGATAGGTCTCTGTACAGCCATGTGTGTAATATACGTGGCCTTGGTTTTGTTATTTACACTAAAATTTGAAGTTTATGAACTGTACCCATCTTGGGATTATCATTCAACCTCCTTCCGCAGGTGGTGACCTCAGCTGGACACCTGTCACCTCTACTTACTGTCACCCACTGCAGTCTCCCATTTCGCTCATTTGGTCTCCCCGTCACTCCCACTGCCCCTTCATTAACCTCCCCACTTGTCCCCCTGCCGCATTCTCCCCCCTCACAGCTGGAGCGCCCCCACTTGAGCCCTTGCGTCTCTCTACCACCACAGGTGGTGACGATCGTGGTCTACACGTACTTCCTGGTGTCGCTGGTGAGCGAGCAGTTCTTGGACGAGAGCCTCCACTACCCCAACCACGAGGTGGACATGGTGGTGCCCGTCTTTGCCCTCCTCGAGCTCGTCTTCTACCTGGGCTGGCTCAAGGTGGCCGTCGCTCTCCTCAATCCCTTCAGCAGTGACGACCACTCCTTCGAGACGCTGATGATCCTAGAGAACTCTGTCAATGTATGTTGACGCAAAAATATCTTTTATCTCTAGACCGACAGCCGTAAGATTTTGTTTGCTACGGGCTGATAGATTTGCTCTCGCACAAAGTAGGATCAGTTGCCGTGTTTCCTCTTGGCAATAATTTAAGCATAGTTAATTCGCTTTTCCATTTCTCTCCCGTTCTTCAGACATTGTCACAATATTTGCCCAAGTTTGAATTGATCTAATGTTTCTCGGTGCTCCCCCTTCCTCCGTGCTAACTTTGTGTTGTTCTCCTCTTGCAGTCGGCCTTCGTGCTGTGCCACACGCGCTACGGGCAGCATACAGCCGAGGCCCAGTGGGCAGCCGCTGGCGTGGACCTGCCATCGGGAACGCTCGCTGGGGAGACGCGAAATGGAGGAACCTCGAACCTTCTGAATAGATTGATTTCAAACATTCCCTTTCTCTCTCGCTCTTAAATTAGGAACTCCTTACACTGAACCTTCACAGGACTGCTTACTTTTCATCTCTACTTTTCTCCTGCTCTTATTCCTGTTTTTATCTTCCGTTTTGTTTCTCCCTTTCCTCTTCTTCCTCTCCCATCTACCCAAACTTTACCTTTCTTCAACTGATCAAAGTTTACCCTAAACCTAACAAGTACAAACCAACCCAGATCTCGGACCCAAATACCATAAAAAAACGATTATTGATATTTGTTTCTGTTTCTAGTCACTTCGGTTCAAATCCTGTGGTTTTTGTTGTAAATTAAAATAAAGTTTAAGAGAAAGTCCTTCAATGAGCCTCTAATGTTTACATTGATGCAATATCCTTTAGCCCTTCGATCGTATATCTGATCGCCGACCATGGTATGTTATGCCAGGTGCCGTCGCTGGGCGATCTCTGGTCACATGTTCTTGGAACAGTATTGTATCTAAGACCAGGGTAGGTGGTGAACTTTTGTATTCTTCCAATCTCCTTTTGCTTTATTTTTTTTTAGTATTTATGATATTGTTTTCACTTTCATTTCCCTCTTGGCTTCACTCGATTGCACAAGCGTCTGGAGTCCCTGCTTCATGCGTCTCCTAATATCTCTTGGTTGTCTCTGCTCTCCCTGCTCCGAGTCTCTTTTAACTTCAGGAGTATTCTCCACTCCCTCGGCAGCATCCCAAAGCTCCCACCAGGTCCCCGACACCCACCCACCCACCTGCCGTGGCTGATTAAACGTTACCTGGATCTAAATGCTTTCGGTGAAAAAAAAAAAAGTTAAGGTTCTGTCTTCTGAGCTTTATCCCAGACGACTTTACAATGCATTCCAAGACCTGATGGCCGCAGGAGACGTGTATGAAATTTATATCCAACTGAGGAATGACATTGCAATTAGAACAGCATATCCCTCTTGAGGAAATTGACAAGAGATGCTGTAGAATAAAGCTAAACTATGCAATATAAATCTGTTAGCATTAGGAAAGCTACTGAGAGTAGTGGGGCCTTGGGCTGCGAGAGCCTTTAGAAATGTCTTGGGGTAACGCAGAACTCCCATAGAAATTTGTCCTGGTTAGAGATAAAATGGATGTAGGCATTCCCAGTCGACAGGTAACGTGAACTGCTTCGTTACACGTTGGTAACGACGTTCACACCAGGCTGAATTCTTCTGGGGGACGAGCAGGAACTCTGACCTTGACACTTGAGGAATTCTTCATCTCGTTAGCGAGAAAGTCGTGAAGACATGACTGACCCCGTTCAGGCTGGCTGGCTGGGGAGGATGATCATGGCTGGGTGTTGGAGGCACGTAAGGAAGGAACAAGGAAATGACCAAGGGTGAGGTTTATGGTCGAATTTAAGGTTTGGGATAAAAGAAAAAAAAAAATGTTTGACTCTGACTCCAGTGGGCGAAGAATCTGAAGAGCAGCCGTGTGGTCTTTGCTGCTGTACACATCAGCTTACAGTACTTGAGAACAAAAGGGAAAAAAGGAAGTGCCTGACCAAAAAAAGCACATCATGTCATGAGGGAGCGAGAGACTCGGGAGGACGGGGAGCTGCAGGCCAGGGGAAGAGGCGAGGTCGGGTCAGACGTGCTTGGTATGCCACCCACGGAGCAACTTGTTAATTAACTCGAGGACTGGCAGAAGGTAGGAAATAAATTTGGTGACTCCTCTGTCTGCTGGATCGCCCTTGGGGAACCTAGCCAGACGCCGAGGGAGAGTTTCCTTGGAAAGATCTTGTATAGCCTATGCTTGTGTTGATTAAACAATCTTTATAACCGTGTGAGCTGCTGTCATCATTTCAGACATTTGTTTCCTGGACCTGTCATATACTAGAGAGTTGCCTAACGAGATTATGTCAATGGTAGTTGTCAATAGTAACTAAGTAGACCAATGAAAGGAAACTGCAGTCCTGCAGTGACGGGAGTGACAACTCGCTGCACCCAGAGAGGCAGTCCACCAGTAGCAACTGTACACACACACGAGTCTAGAGCAACTTGACTGTGTCCAGAAGGTAACAGGATGATCTTGTGAGAGAAGAAAAGGACCCGAATGTACATAGGATGTAACAAGCAGAGTCGACAAGTTCTCCAGTATGTTATGAACAGGAGGAGGAGGAGGACATTAGAATAGTCTAACGTCGGTCAAAGGGACTTGAATGATCCCATTGAGAGACTGGTTAAAGAGAAATCTTTTGACCACAATATCGAAAGCCCTTTTCTAACTAACTTTTATATTAAACCCACGTTGTAGAGTGTGACCTATTCCTGTGTGTGTGTTCTTGCTGGAGGTTCAAAAAAATCTGTGCGGGTCGACCTCGCATTCAGGGTCTAACCCCTTGATATTTTGTGCGCAGTTGAGGGAGTCAACCTTGCTGCAAGTGGGATGGTGAAACAGTTTAAAGGGAAAAGTATCGATCATTTTAAAGGGAACAAGTCTAGAATTGTATCATGAGCTCCGAATAGCAGCAACATATTTTTCGACGTTGTGCTCGCTGCTGTTGTAAACGCTCTGTCGGTGAAGGAGTGTCACCGGGGATAGTCTCTTAAACAACAACAATAACAACAACCCACCAGGTTGTTGGACAACTCACAGAAGTTACTGATCCGTAAGTACGCATGAAGTGAGAATTACTGCAGGGTACTGTAATGCTATTTCTCTATGTCCAACACTTTAGGCTGCTCCCTTCCCTTATGTCCTCTTCGCATGTGGCTTTCTTGGGGTCTGTGGGGGTCTTCCAGTCACTAAAGTGCCCTTAACCCTGGTGGTCTTCCTCTCTCTCTCTCTCCCCTTTAGGGCTGCGTGGGAGCCGTTCTTAATCTCAGATCAAACCGGATTAATCTCAGCCTCTTCTTGGTCTTAGGGTAGACCCTGTGAATCAAAGTCTTAACGGTGCTTCGATCTGAGCTAACTTGGTTAATTCCAGACTTGCATTGTGTACTATAGAGTGAACGGATAATTCCCGCTTTGAATCAATCAGTCTTAACATCTGCCCGATAATTATGAGCCTCGATTAATTTCATCCAAAGCTCGAGCTGATTAGCTGATTAAGCACAGTTTAGCTTCGATCAGTTTCAGCATCTGGTATATTTCTGACGTGAATATCTTCGCCATGTAATGCTTATGTTCTTTTTGTTAAGCTGAAGCCAATAACGTAGAAAGAGCGTACACTTATGGTAGCTGTACTTACGTGTGTACCTTAGACGTCTTATACTTCCGTAACTGTACCTTACACGCGTACCATAGATACCCTACACTAACGTGAATGTACCTTACAAAGTAACCTCCCAGCAACATGAATGTACCTTATATATGTGTATTTTAGACGCCCCATACATGACGTAATCACGCCTCACACCACAGAAACCGTATACTAACCTAACTGTACTGACGCTGTAGATATCTTGCCTGTAGCGTTAAGCAAGTTAGGGGTAAATAGCAGGACAGTTTACCTTTAAGTCTGTCCGAAACGCTTTGCCTCAAATGGTTCACAGTTTTTGTACTTACCGACTCCCGTCATGTTTTGTAGATTTCTGCGGGTCTTACCTGTTGTACTTACTCCCATTGTACTTACCAACGGCTGTCATGAACAGTAAAATCCTATTAACAATCTATGAAATAACCTGCATCTGTGTACTGTAACTATATTGGCTTTTTTGTATTGCTCGTGGTAGAAACCTTGTGATAGATATCTTGTGTAGGAAACCCAGTTAGAAACCTTGTATGGTAGAACCCTTGCGATGGAAGGTTAGCGGTAGGAACCTCGTGGAAACCTTGTGGTAGGAACCCTGTGGTAGAAGCCGTGGACACACTCACCCAGGTCGGTGTTTAGTATTGGTGTTGGCTCCTCCTGCTGATACTGTCTTGGCCAAACGTCAGAGACCGGCACCATTGGTGGGAACATAAGGGCCACTGTGGGCCGCCCTGGGCGGCTCGGCCACTCAAACGGTGCCAGGGTCTGGGGTTGAGGTCAGGGATTGGTCAGAGACTGGCATCATTGGTGGTAACGTAAGGGCCATCGAGGGCTACCCTGATTACCTGTGGCTCCTCACTGTGGCAGGGAATGGTGTGTGTGTGCGTGTGTGTTGGAGGGTTGAGAGGATGGGCTAGGGTTCTCAGGTAAACTGAAGAGAAAAGTGATCTAGTTGCGCATTTCTCTTTACAGAGAGAATTCCTTATCAGCTTTTCACGATTATCATCTTACAAATCTTCCATCTCTTGTCTCCTGCAGACAGACCCCCTCCTCTCTCCCTCCCTCCCTCCCTCCCTCAGTAGACAGATGACACATACGCTAACCGATGAATTGCTCGTTTTTGTACTCATTTGCATTCTTGATTGGCATTGTGTCATATAGAAAACAAAGGCAGATTTAGAATTTCACCCGCCAGGTTGTTAAAGAATGTTATTAGTTTTTTTTGTTATATATATTTTTGTCTTGGGGCCTCGTTATGTTTACAACCTTTTTATTCGAGCTGTTGGTCTGGAGGTGTGTGTGCGTGCGTGTGTTTCTTGTTGTGTGTATCTGTGTTTGCACGATTGTGTTTGTGTGTATATTTTGTGTACGGATGATTCTGTGTTTCTTAGTACGTGTCTTGTCAAAGCAAGAGCATTTCTAGCAGTAATTAATATGCTAGATGTTTGCCTGATGTTGGTTGATTTGATCTCATGTGGGCGACTGAAGGGTCGTCTTTCGTAACTTCATTTCATTTTAAAAGCTCGTAATAATGAACGAGTAAAATTTTATAGCAATATTTCTGGAATCTTATCCCATCTTCAGGAGAAAAGATAGCCTTTGATCTTTTTGTAAGTTCTCAGAGAAAAGAAATGAGCTTACGTGAGTTGATTTTTGGTTTCTGGAAACAGTTAGGGAGCTCATTATTGCTAAATATGACCCAGTCTTTGAAAAGACTTGTGAAGGAGAATATACTGCCAATACACACACACACACGCGCGCGCGCGCACTCACATATATCGCGTAACTGTTGAAAAGCCGTCATGGAGGTGTCATGCAGATGCTGTAAGGCCGTCATGAAGCTATTGTGGACTTATACCAAGGGAGTATTTTGGGAGAGGCATGAAGCTGTCGTGTACCTGTATTCAAGCTTTCAAGCAACTTTTGTCAAGTTGTCATGGAGGTATTGTGGAGATATCCTACTGGCGTGGTGGAGTGTCATGAAGCTGCCGTAAAGCCGTAGCAATGCTGTCATAAAGCTGTTGTCCAGCTGTCGTGGAACTCTTGTTTAGCTGTCATAAAGCTGTGGCGAAGCTGTCAAGGAGGTGTGAAGCCGTCACGGAACAATAACCCGGCCCTGGTGAGTGAGGAGGCGGCTGGTGGGCCGCCGGGGACATAAATCATCTTCGTCAAGTCTCGGGCTCGAGTCTGACGTGATTAACAAGCAAGTATTGGCGAACTGGCAACAACTTGACGCGGCAGGACCACGGGGCTATATATATATATATCCTGGCGCCGGTGTTCCCGCGTCTGTTGCTTGATGGATAGCACAGGGAAGAGAAGGGGGTTGGCCCGGCCCGGCTTGGTAAATATTGATGTAGTGACTGAGCGCTTTCCACTCATCAGGTTATGGTGAGTCAAACTTATTGAAGAGGAGGAACGTCACGGAATGGCAGTATGTTACGTATGTTATGTGGGCACGTCTATTTGTCGTCTGGTACTAAGGGACTTGTGTTTGTGAGTGAGACCAGGTCGCTCGCTGGGAGACGTTCCTGACGGAGGGCGTATAAGCCGTCGGCCACGACGCGTCTGGGAGATTACGACTAACAGCCTCTCACTATAGTACACCTGTCTCTCACTCACTCTCACCCCCGATCTTTCTTTCTCGCTTCCACGCTTACTCCCTAGTTCTCCCTCTCTCTCTCCCCCTCTCTCCCTCCCTCCCTCTCTCTGTCTCTGTCTCTGTCTCTCTCTCCCGTAAATTTTAATCTCTACGGCATTCTTTCTCGTTCCTTCTCTGCTTCGTTGTCACTAATTTACATTCTCCTTTTTTTCCTTCACATTTATGTTTCCCTATTTTCACCCTTTTCCTCCTTCTTCACTTCTCTCTCTTCTTTCTCCTTCCAAATCTTAGCAACCAAGATTCTCGGTTTTGGTATCAGGATGAGAGTTACTATGCGTGACCTCAGGACCCTCCCGAAGCAGGAGGGAGACCTCTGCGGCTCGACTTGGCATTACCTGAATCATACGTAATTCATTCTGGGTCTCGTCACCAGAGTTTTGCCAACTTTCGCCCTGTATCTTTTAGAGGAACGCCCTTCATCCTTACCATAGAAAAGGAACATAGCTTGAAAACTGATAGCAACTGACGATAATGTTTGATGAGGCAACGTTATGTCTGAGCACTGAAGAGTATAACAATATTACCAAGCAGCGGAAGAAGGTGGGTTGTTTAGCAAGAGAGGGGAGTAACTTTATCATTAAGTCGGCAAAACAGGCAATTTCATTATCAAGTAAGAGAGGGAAGGGTAATTTTGTTAGTGACGCATCCCTGAGGGTGGAGACGGTTCGTGGGTGAGGCAAGACTTTGAGAGAAAGACGTTCCTCTACCCAGCCGGTTGTTGGAGGTGCTCATGGAAAGCGGATGGAGTGGGGACTGTGCGAGGAATTCCGCCCTGGTAAGGCTCACACGTGCGTGCATATACATTTGATGGCCACACAACGTATGCCTGCACGTAAGTGGCCGCATTGCGTGCGTGCACATGAGTACAGACGGACTCATACTCACGTTCCCATCCGCGGACGTGCATCCACACAAAGACAGTCAAAAACACCGACAATATCTACAGTAACAAACAAATTTACACAGTCACAAAGATTCACACAAGATAAAAAAAAAAGACCTACAGTAGAGAACCATGCACACAAACCCTCTCGTAACATCCCATCAGCCACGCGAACCATCCGTTGTATTCAGTGGCCCTCGACCGAGTTGGCCAGCCATAGACCAACTTAAATATTTTCCTAGCATGGTAACGCCGGGATTCTGCCGTAAATGATTCAAAACTCAGGCTTCCTGCGGGATGATATATTACGCAAGTTTAGGAGAGGCGGAGAGAGATATACGTGTGGCTGGCCGTGGCCGCTGCCTCTTGCCGCACCACCGCCTGCCCCTCTCTCTCTGTCTCTCTCTCTCTTTCTCAGCCGCTGCCTCCCGCACCTCCTGCCTCCCTCACAGGCCGCTGCCTCCCGCATTGCCTGCCTTGCTCCCTCTCTCGAGATTCACACACTCCTCAACAATCCTGACTCATACGAAGAAATCTTTTACGAAATTCTTGCAGACTGAGGTGAACATGTTATCTTTATGAAATACAACATTCATTTGCATAAATCTCTAATGTGCGACAGAAAAAAAAAAAAGAAACACGGAAGTTCTCTTTTTTTTCTAACTCTCTATTCAACATATTAAAACTGGGAATATTCTAAACGCCACAGGAATCTTACATGCCTCACAGGTCATGCTAAATTAAACAAAATTCTAAATTTTGGATTTTTTTTTGTTTTTCCTCGAGTGTCAAAGATGGAGATGAACCATACGTACTTGTATGGTGCCTTTTGCCCCTCGAGCACAGCAGCGCATCCCTGGGGCAAAGACGTCTGTTACGGTCCCTGAGTAATGATGGCCCGACCTCTGACTTGATCATCAAGGGTCAGGTCAAAGGCCAGGCCATCATCATAGCTAAACGTGGGTACGCACCGTCTTGCTCGAGGGTCGCACCTTCCTGCTCAGTGAGCAGGTGGCTTTCTTGCGTCACAGTGTCCAGGCCAGATGGAGGCAGCCGTTAGCGTAGTCTGTTCAGCACGTGCAAGGCTGCCGCTGCTATAGCTTGGAAAACGTATCCAAAGCTCAGATCAATTAAGTTTGTGTAAGTATCAAGGTTTGTTTGTGATATTCTTTTTTTTTTGGGGGTGGGGTGGGGTGGGGTGGGGGGGTGTTCTAAGTTTGTAGGAATGATTCTATGACCCCTTGGTATTTATGTATTATTTTTTCCGCATCTTTGTTCATGGTCACCAGTCTTGGTGTCTGTTGCTTTGTTTACATATATCTTCACTGAATGTTTTTGATTTTGTTTGGTGTTTGCGACGTCGGCTGTTTTTCTTTGTATGAATGTGTGCCTATGTGACACTGGGTGTTTGCAAGTCTGTTTACATGTTTAGGTGTGTTTGTAAATTTGGGTGTTTGTGGAGTCCTTAGGTGCGCATGTGGATAGCTGGGTTTACAGGTTGTCTGCATCCAGGAATACCTTCCGAGTTCTCGAGCATTCTCGTTGATAAATCTTCCTTAAATCTATCTACTTGCCAGTTCTTCAAAGACTTGATGACGGAGACTTTTCAGGGTATTTACCCAGAGTTGGTTAGGCAAACAGAAATGCCTTTCATGATAGAGGGGAACCATGTACATAAATGCGGCAAAGAAATTATGTTTTAATTTTCAGTGTATGCAGTATTTATATTCTAATTAATTTCGTTCTATATAGATCTAAATATAATAAAGAATGAAGCTATTCACATGTCGCACCATTTTCCAAACTGGTTCTTTTTATCAAAAAAGTTAATTTCCTCTGGATTTACGAAGCGGTGTTACGTTCTCGGTTGAATTAGTCCAGACCGGTTTATTGTCTGTTGACTCTGAATGTATGACCAAAATAGTTTGTTTTTCTGCAGAACAAAATCCATTTTCTTTTACATTTTCAGGTGAACATTTATATTTTCTGTTTTTGTTTTACAATATGTGTTTCCAAATGGCCCTGACTACAGGCGGAAATAACAGATATCAACAACTGTATATATATATATATATATATATATATATATATATATATATATATATATATATATATATATATATATATAT
>JAYMFT010052481.1:0-15195 GCA_038088735.1 Panulirus argus
TGCCGTTTTGATAACTGCTTCTTTCCCTACACGTCGAAGCTCTGGAACTCTCTACCTTCTCATGTCTTTCCTAATAATTATGACCTGGCTCATTTCAAAAGACCTAGAAAAAAAATGTAATCAACCTAAAGGAAATTAATGCTTCAAAATTTAGAATATGATTGAAATGAAATTCCAAAATAAACCAACAGTCAGTGCTCCTAATGTAATCAAAGCTTGAAACCTAACAAATTATATAAATTCAATGTATCTATATTAAATTCTTAAAAAAAATATTTGAATAATCTTAATGTAAATTGATTAAGGAAACCTGAAAAGTAATAATCCAAATGTATTTCATGCCTGAAATCTAGATGATTATTATTAATGTAATCCATGCCTGAAACCTAAATAATCATGTAATTCTTTTACGAAAAATCAAATTCTTTCGACCTCGCTACAAAAATGTTATATATATATATATATATATATATATATATATATATATATATATATCATATAGCCAGGGCAAGAAGAGACAATAGAAGGGAACTGATATCTGTTCTCGTTTTTCAATACGAATAAATAGAACATTCAAAACAATTTGAACTTTGATACACGTCCGAATATTTTTGATCAAATACGACAGAAAGGGGAAAATATAGAATGAATAAAGTCTTTATTGCTAGTGTGCCTGAACACAGTAGCCAACTCCAAGGTTTTTATTAATCTTATTATCATTACTATTGTTATTATCAGCAGCAGTAGTAGTAGTATTGTAATTATTCAGATTATTATCATTATTATTGTTATTATCATTACTATTATTAGTATTATTATTATACTAGGATCCCTTTAAGGGGACTCTTACGGCTTCAAAACTGCGCTCCTCGCAGGAGCAGGGGAATTGTGGACTCCCCATCGTCCACCGACTATCATACAGTCTTGCTGACATTTGAATTGCGATTAAACCCATGACACCTCTCTCTCCGTTCATGAAACTGAAACCAAACCTACAAGACATGCGCTTCGGCCCTGAAACTGGAGAGGAAAAAAAAAATGAAACATTCGCTTCGTAATTACCCAATCTGTACTTGAAGCACGGTATCAACGCTAATGACATGCCTTAATTACATATCCCTCATTTATCGACAACTATTGCCAAAGCTAATTACTCCCAGATCCCATACCTTAGACCTGGAGAAATACCTCATCTCTCTCGTTCTAGACTCATTAGCTAAGGGGATCCCTACAGGTAATTAGGGATGTGCTAATGACATATTAATCACACACCTGAGACGATTCAGGTGCTACACCCCTAGTAATACGGAAGCAATTACGCCCTTATCACCGCAAACCACTGATCAACTATAGCCCACATTCAAAATGACACTGGACTCGCACTGTGGCTAATTGGGGTGATTAAGGTACCCAATTACACACCTCTCGTGTACTGTCTGAGCCCTGCAGTACAACGGAAGACGCAGAACCAATTTCGACTTGAAATAGTGGGCTATGACGACCCTCCAAGCCAACGGACTCATCTCATATATGTATTTATAAACGGCGAACTGGTTATCTGTTACTACCGTTTATTGACGGATTCTAAGCGGGAGAATCATTCCCACCTCACTCTCATCTCACACACACACACACACACACACACACACCAGCTGAACTGCTGGTATTAGCAGAGCCATATTTGTGGAATTCACATTTGGAGCAACATTTCCTTTGATTTTCCGCCATGACATTAGATTCATTGCAAAGTTGTCTACCGCTGGGGTGTATGAATGACTAGTGTATGTTACGGGGAGAGAGTTTTAACCCCCTTGTACATTTCCTTTGATTTTCCGCCTTGGCATTAGATTCATTGCAAAGTTGTCTACCGCTGGGGTGTATGAATGACTAGTGTATGTTACGGGGGAGAGAGTTTTAACCCCCTTGTATATATGTACCATGACTTTACACACACACAAGTCTCAGCCAGGTAGACCCGAGGCAAGGATGAACCACTTGGTGTGCAGGACTTGTCAACAACAAAGCAAACCGAAATCGCTTTGAATACATGAAAAAAAAAAAATATATAGAAAACGGAAGCAACAAAAACATCAACAAAATATTACTACTGTAGTACAAGTTTTGTAGTAATATCAATCGAACTTATGTAAGCAAATTATCTGTGATGGTGTATTTTCCATGCAAGTATACAGAATGAGAAAAATATGTCTAATGTTGATTAATAATAAGATTATCATTATTATTATTATCATTATTATTATCATGATTATTATTATCATTATCGTCATTATTATCATTATCTCTTTCAGTGCAGGAGGACGTCACATGGGAGCCTCATGACGTGCTCACCCACATAAGGTGGGCAGACCTGCTCCACACTGATCCCCACCCGCCATTTTAATGGGACCTGGGATACAGGAACCCCCCCCCCCTCCCAATCCCCCCCAACCAATGGGGGGAGGGTCAGAGCATGACCCCCCTCTCCCGACATGACCTCTCGTCTCTTTTGACCCCGGGGTCACGCCCGACACATTCGTAAGGACTGGTGATTCAGTTGATGGGATTCGTCAGTTGCTTTAATTAAGGCGACTGGATGAGTCTACATGGCCCTTTTAGGAAGGGTTAATAGGGTAAGGTAATGAGAGGAATGTATGTTTTCAGATTGTTGTATGACTAATTGTGTGTGTGTGTGTGTGTGTAATTATCCATCTTTACTGTATTTCCTGTATTATTTACTGCAGATACTGTATTTTCAACTGTGTGTGATAATATATTTTAACTGTATTTGCTGTATCATTCATTGCAATTACTGTATCTTTACATGTATGTGATCATCTATTTTCATCGTATTTTCTGTATTATCTATTGCAGTTACTGTATTTTTACCCGTGGGGGACCCCATCTTTCAAGCGTCGTACCATTGGACACAAAACATTCCAATTTCACCCTAAAAGCCACAATAGGTAGCATTTACCCTCTTGCTCATCTACCCTTAGCATGGGCATTTACCTGTGGCTATACGAGGATGATCTATAACGTTGGTGAGTCAGACGAGCATGGGAGCGTCAGGTAAACTGCCTCGTAGAAATGCAATGCCAAAGGTGGGCCACTTTGATAACTGTATGGAACTCTCTACCCATCTCATGTCTTACCCAATAACTATGGCCTGGCATATTTCAAAATAGTTTTTTTTTTTACTTCCTCCAAATTTGTGAATGCTTTTCCCTTGTCTCTTCTCTTTCCCTTTCATAATTCTCTCTAAATTTCAATCAAGGCCCGGCCTTGATGTGGACATTTGTCCGTGAATGGAGACTTCAACGTAAAAAAGAAAAAGGGCGTTTTAGGTTGAAGGGCTAAGTCCTCTTTGTATAATATACTAGCGGTACTATAATCTTCATATATCAAAGCCCATCCCTATCCAATAATATACAGGAGGAAACCCCCCCCAATTCTCTCCCCCCCACAGATATGAAATTTCCTCAAAAATCAATGTAGTAAATAGCGTATCAATAGCACAGTAGATGATGCTTCCATAGGCCTGACCCTCCCACTAAGGCATTATACCCGGAAGCTATAATGCACGAGACTTCATAATATAATCTGCTTTATGAGGAGTAGAAATGTGTTTACACGAGTTTACATGAAAGACAGACCACAGGAGACCTGATTAGCCCACGACTAGCTTGTTTTGTTTAAAAAAACAAGTTTAACTTGACAAGAAAATGTAATTCGGCTCAGCAATTTTTTTAAGCTATCACCGACTCCCCGCTGCTACGCATTAGCCTTCTACTGACCCCATTACCGCTTTCGTTTACACAGTTTATTCCTGACGTTTTTCACAGAGTATAACTGAATTTATAAAGTATTTGTCTAAACGACTTTTGAAGGTATTTACAGTCTCACCATTCACTACGTCTGACGGTAACTTATTCCAGTGCTCAATATACCTATAGGAAAAGAAGATTTTTCCCACGTCTGTACTACATCTTTTAGCTTTGAGTTTGGGTGACGACTGTGAGGTGGCGTGAGATGATTCGAGG
Organism: Panulirus argus; assembly: GCA_038088735.1. Classification (NCBI taxonomy): domain Eukaryota; kingdom Metazoa; phylum Arthropoda; class Malacostraca; order Decapoda; family Palinuridae; genus Panulirus; species Panulirus argus. Next base: position 4,041 of record JAYMFT010052481.1, read on the forward strand.
TGACGTGAGACTTGAGAGGCGAGATGAGTGAGACGACGCGAGGCGGTGTGGATTTACACAGGTGACAGATGACTTGACAAGATGTGAGGTGATGCGAGTGGGTATAAGGTGACCTGTTGTGACCTATTGGAAGGGGATGGGGTTTGAGGAGAACTGCTGTGATCTGTACTGTTGGCCTGTTGTAGTATGTTAGTGTTGAGCTCCTGTATCATTCAGTGTTAGACTACTGTATTACGAGCTCTGTCTGTCTACTGTATCGCTGTATTCCTCTGCAACACTAAGCCCTACATTCTCAATATTTGCTTCGACAATTACGGCTCTGTCCCTATGATTTATATCTACTAATTACCTTCATCATTAACTCTGCCTTGTCAATGTCAGTGCCATGAACATATATCATGCAATATCCTGCATCATGACCGACACGCATGGCCAAAAGAAAATACTCTTAAAACTTTTATACTTTTGTGTGAAAAGTAGTGCGACAGTTTGCACCGTACAGTCACGGAAGATATCTAGATTAATAGATACTTCCAGCCATCAGTCTTCACCTAATCGTCTTTTATCATAATTAATGAAGGTAATATATGTAATAAAGAAGCATTGGACACGTCTGTGTTCTCATTATATTTTTTCAGTCTTGTGGGGTGGAAATCACCCATCAGAAAGAACCCGGGATTATGGGACTGGACTGTACGACTCCAGCGACTACGTTTGAGCATAGCAGTGCGAGTCTGAGCTCCTTCCTCGTAATTCACAGACGAGTCCTTAACTATTTCCTATGGCGGCATAAATCCTTCCTTTAACAGAACTAGAGGCCCTCGCAAAGGAAAAAGAGTCCCTCAAGAAAAGAGTCCCTCAAGAAAAGAGTCCCTCAAGAAAAGAGTCCCTCAAGAAAAGAGTCCCTCAAGAGAATAGGTCTTCAAGAAAAGAGGCCCTCAAGATAATAAACCCTGAGGAAAATAGGTCCTCAAGAAAACAGGCCCCTAAGGTCTTTGTTATGAAATATAAAATGATGAAGGGATCCCACAGCACCTCACACAAATTGTACCAACACCATAAACAACACTCCTACCGAGCAACACACACACACAAGAGAGAAAATAATGAAATTAAAAGAAAACCCAAAAAATTAATCCCAATTAACAGGACTCTTATCCAAGTCGAATACTCAGGCACGCCCCAACAGAGCCAGCACAGCAGGAACTAATATGGCAAACACGGCAGGAAGAGGGTTTACAAAGGCTAATGAGAGCGGAAGACCCAACTTCCCTTCCCCCCTAAAAAAAAAAGATTGTAAACTTATAAGCAAAGCTTTGACTACAGCTTTGACTACACTTATACCAACACTTAAGTGATATAGGGTTTGTATAGGCTTAGCCTAATATCCACCCTAATATTCATTCCTGTTTGAATAACATGGGATTTAAATGGTTCACGAATATTCCATCTATCTACCACGGAAATCTACTATTGTATCTACCTACCTGTCTCTAGATATATCTACATATTTGTCTGCTTGCAAATGTACTTTTTTTCTACGATTCTGAGCAGGATTTCTAACAGTTTTCTCCTCTTTTGTAGGGAAGAGGTGACCAATACTGGAGGCCCGCCTGGGTTCGAATCCCGGGCTCTGCAGTCGGCCCACACCCAACCCAAGTGTACATCCTCCCCCTTAGGGCTGGTCGAGAAATGGGTATCTTGACACAGGCAATACATACACAGGAGTAAATACATGGTACATGTATACAAGGTTAAGAGACGGGGCAACATGAGCGTAAAACTCCGTCCCCGTAACATACACGTACACCTACTTCTCCATATAAGACCCCCACACCCAGTACGCCATCAGCAGTGCGTGTGTAGCGCGTAGCGTGAGCGGCGTAGGGTCGTGCGTCCGCGTAGCGACTGCGTATAAAAGAGGCAGAAGAAATATACGCCCATGTATTACTGGGGAAACGACCCCGCGCCCCAATAACAACAGGTCACGTACGAGAGAAAGGGATGGGTAAAGAGTAGTTACGGCTTGTTAAGTGGTGATGAGGTTGATGTAATGGGTGGTAGGGGGAATGGAGATGGATGGGTGATGGAAGTGGTGCCCACGATAGTGACACGGGGTCGTGTGTGTGTGTGTGTGTGTGTGTTACGGGGAGAGAGTCTTACACTCGTTTTGTTAGGTATCACTTAAATGACCTGCCCCCCCCCTCTCCCCTTTCTCCCGACCTCTGGAGGAAAGAATGAACACCTAGGTTGGGTGTGGGCCGACTGCCACCCTGGCAGTTCATGAGCCCAAGCCCCAGCTATCCAAACCTGGCAGGATATGGACACAGAAGCGCAAGATTTTCATTAGACTTTCCGACAGTGAACAGTGAAATGACACAGTCCACTGAGAACTGGCCGCTGATTGGGTGTTCACTCTCAAAGACAGCCAATGGGAGCGAGCCTCAGATGTCCGTGAGGTGAATATAATTTATACAAATACAGAGATGTGCACAAGCAAACCCGTGTCATACATACACACACACGAACAAAAACACACACACACACAAATACGAGGGATGCACAGGGAATCTACAGCCTAACTTATCTGCCAACGTAATGATGAAATGTACATAGCAGAAAAAACTAAGTTCTCAAAAATCGAGCCAAGTCGTCTAATTCCATTTTCCACTTGCAGATCTCCCAGAACCGGGACTCCAGCTTAAAACTACCGGTACACTCAGGTTACGTGGATAAATCGTAGCTCCACACTTATCCTTATCATTATCACTTATCAGTATCATTATTCTTATTATCATTATTATTGTCATTATTATAATTGTCATTATTATTATCATTAATATTATTATCATAACCATCTGTACTATCTCTTCCATCATGTAAATCTCTTCCTCTTTTCAAATCTATTATATCTTATCTTTACTATCTCTCCCAACATCTAAAATCTCTCTTCTGTCCTTATCTCTCCCATCTTCCGAATTTCCTCTCCATCTTCTTCTTCTTCTTCTTCTCCCTATTCATCTTCCCCCCCCCCCTCCCCCATCAATTCCTGCCGGCTTCTATCACCGTATATCTTCGCCAATTTCGAAGACCCGTCAGCAACGATCCCTATTATCAGGCCAATTTTGATCTCGACCAAATTGGTAGTGATACCTTCCCCTCCTGTATAATTCTATTACCTCTCACTATCATCCCTTGCCTGTACTTCTACACAGACACACACACACACACACACACACACAACGTTCTGGGGAGATGGCTAGTCGCACACACACACACAGACAACGTTCTGGGGAGCTGACTAGTCGCCGATGCCCGACGGTCATCGGGAGCGCCTAGGCAGGCAAGGAATGGAGACTCTGGGATCTCTTCCTGTCCAGAGGCATGGCCACCCTCACTGACAGGTCCGTCGAGTCTACCCGGGGTGGCCATGTCCGCGGACATGGCCCTCTCTTGACAGGCTTAATGGTCCTCCCAGGTGTGTCCATGGCCCTCATCGACAGGTGTAATGGCCCTACCAGGTGTGTGTGTGTGTGTCCATGTCCAGGGACATGGCCCCTGTCTGTTGAGTCTACCCAGGGTGGGGGGGCCATGTCCAAGGAGCATGGCCCTCACCGAGGCGAGCAACACTATGGCGTATGCAACACCGAAGAATACTGTAGTGAGTCTACGAGTTGATCACTAGCAACACTTCCAAGTGTGACGCTAACGACCGACAACACCAGTAACTACGAGCGAGTATGAGGCGGTAATACTGGCTAGTGTGACAGTAAATCCCCCACGGCAGGACGAGGGAGTAAGATGATAATGAGGACGGGGCGCAGTGGTAAGTGTGAAGGCTGGCTGGTTGGTAGAGGTACCAGACCCCGGTACACTACTACCCCCTTGAGGGCCGGACTGACCAGCCACAGGAACTGCCACTCAAGCGCCCGAAATTAGAGGGTTTGGTCCAAGTGGGTGTCAGGTGTGATGGAGGCCTGACGTGATGGAAGGGATGGCAAAGGGGCGAGGGTGTGATGGAACAGGGTTTGGGGCGAGGGTAAGGTGATGGTTGGTGTTTGGAAGTGGCGCGGAGATGAAGTATTATAGAAAAACGTCGATTGGGGGTTTTGATATATATATATATATATATATATATATATATATATATATATATATATACTCCTTCAGATCCACGGGGAAATGAAACACAAGTTCCCAAGTGCACTTTCGTGGTGAGACGTGTGACAGTGAGAGGAGACGACTAGCCCTTTCCCCGTAAAGGTCAAGCTTTGATCTAAGGTCAGAAAGGTTGGAGCATGACCTTGAGAGGAGTAAAGTGATATACGACAGGGCCCCCCCGCCCTACCCCCCACCCCCCCTACCTCTTTGCCCCGGGGGTCGGCAATGCTCACACTCTCCACGGTTCTCTACGCAACGTTGGTCCTTAAGGCTAATGTGGGAAAGGGCGGGTTCTTGCTGCTAATCGACCACGTCCCACAGAAGGAAGCGAAATCAGACCATATCCAAGGCATCTATCCGTCTATCTACTATCTATCTATCTATTTACTATCTATCTATCTATCTACATATCATGGAACACCAAGACTCCCTCTATGGCCTCTTGCTACTTCGAGAATGCGCCCCACTCAGAAGCTGGGAAGTTACGGACCCCTTTGGAGCGAGTGGATGCTAATGCCCTGCCGTTGTGTGTTCTCGTCGTCACTGCTGCTGCTGCTACTGTTTGCTTCCTCTGTTGCTGCTTCCGTTAACGGTCACGCTAATGCACTCGAGGGATGTGCCGTTGTGTTCAAGGGTCGTATAGTCGTGCTCTGGGGGTCGTAACGCCGTAATAAAGTCATACCATCATGCACAAGGGTCGTACCGTCGTGTTCCGTCATCGTAACTACGTGTTCTCGGGAGTGGGGGGAGGGGGGGAGGGGAGGGGAGGGGAAGGTCTTGTGTTCAAAACTGGTTACCGTCGTACCGTCAGACGCTACACTAAGGTGCGGAGTACCTCTCAATACCCCACCTGGCACATTCCCGGATACCGAAATCGGCAATCTTCTCCCTTCTTTCCAGCCACTCTTTTGTCTCGCACTCCCTCCGGGCGCCCCCTCCACAAAATACGCCCCCTCCACATTCCCCTCCGCAACACAGTTCCAGAAAGCCCCGGCCCAGACGTGAGGCAAACACAATCAAACAGCAACACTGCCAGAAGACATCACACACCCGCCTCTCTCGCTCCCCATCTGATACAGTTCAGACACCCACGTTATATATACCCGTTTTATGACTTCTTGCGCCAACAATTTAATATATTGGGGCCCTATTTCCAGGCCAGAGGGGGAGATGGGTTTATAGCCCATATTTCTCGACAATATAGCATCGTACAGGCCCGTTCCAGTCGACAATGGCCTTCAGATATAGCCCCGTATAGTCTTGTTCCAGGCTGGAGTAACGTATAGACTTGTTCCAGGCCGACTTCTAGACTCGTTCCAGGCTGAGGTAACGTATGGACTCTTTCCAGGCTGGGGTAACGTATAGAGTTGTTCCAGGCAGACTTCTAGACTCATTCCAGAATGGGGTTACGTATAGGACTAGTTCCAGGCTGGGGTAACGTATAGAGCTGTTCCAGGTAGACTTCTAGACTCATTCCAGAATAGGGTTACGTATAGGACTAGTTCCAGGCCGACTTCTAGACTCGTTCCAGGCTGAGGTAACGTATGGAGTTGTTCCAGGCTGGGGTAACGTATAGAGCTGTTCCAGGTAGACCGACTCATTCCAGAATGGGGTTACGTATAGGACTAGTTCCAGGCCGACTTCTTAGACTCGTTCCAGGCGGGGGTAACGTATAGACTTGTTCCAGGCTGGAGTAAAGTACAAACTCGATCAAAAATCAAGCAGAAGTGGAGGAAAACAAAAAGTAAATACAATAAGAACTACAACACTTGGAAACGCTGAAAAAAGGATCAAAACGCCGTAGGATAAGAGGCACCACCGTAACAAAACAAGAAAATGGGAAACCATCCACTTTTGGAAGCACATGATGGAAAACGAAAAAAATGAGAATGTAAATAAACGAATGAGAGAGAGACACTGTAGATGGAATCAATTATAAACTCGACAAAAGGGCATCTTGGGCTGGCATGGGTTCCAGCGACTTATTAGGACAATATATATATATATATATATATATATATATATATATATATATATATATATATATATATATATATATATATATATATTAGCTGATCAGTTAGCCTTTCAGTGACCTCAGAACACCACCCCACACACAGTAAGCCATTAAGGGCCAGAATTAATGAGGTTCCCGGAGCGTTACCAGAGTTTAGAGGATTCGAACCCCCCCATTATTTTTTGATATCGCGGGGTCATTAAAATAGTTTACTGCCGGGTTGGACAGACGGCCGGCGAGAGATAGACTTTGGCGAAGGGGAGTGGGTCCGGCGCCATCATTGTCAGACCCACGAGCGACGATGTCTTTATACTGGACGAGCGACTGTCGTCTCTTGGACGAAAGGATGGAGTACGTCATTGCTTGGAGACGACGGTACGATCCTTAAACACGACGGTACGATCCTTAAACACGACGCTACGATCCTTAGACACGACGCTACGATCCTTAAACACGACGCTACGATCCTTAGACACGACGCTACGATCCTTAGACACGACGCTACGATCCTTGACGCTACGATCCTTGAGCCCGACGGTACAATCCCTTTCACCACGACGGTACGACCTTACCCAAGTAAATTAACCAAGAAGTTTACTCTCACCGTTGTACCGTTGTTGAACTCAATAGTCTACCCCTGCAGTTTGTCTATATTGTTTGCATCAGTAGTTTACCATAGTATATCAAAAGTTTTCCAGAGAGTTTACTTCAAAAGTGTATACTCTAGAATAACTCCAACGTTTACTCTTACTATACCTCAAATCTACCCACATAGTTTACTTCAAAATCTTACCCTTTGTAGTCTCTCAAAAGTTTACCTTAGCAGTTTACCTCAAGAGTTTACTCCAGTAGTTAACCTCAAGAGTTTACCCAAGCAGTTTACCTCAAAAGTTTACCCAAGCAGTTTACCTCAAAAGTTTACCCAAACAGTTTACCTCAAAAGTTTACCCAAACAGTTTACCTCAAAAGTTTACCCAAGCAATTTACCTCAAAAGTTTACCCAAGCAATTTACCTCAAAAGTTTACCCAAGCAGTTTACCTCAAAAGTTTACCCAAGCAGTTTACCTCAAAAGTTTACCCAAGCAGTTTACCTCAAAAGTTTACTCCACTGGTTTACCTCAAAAGCTTACCCTAATAGTTTACCTCAAAAGTTTACCGCAGCAGTTTACCTCAAAAGTTTACCCCAGCAGTTTACCGCAAAAGTATACCACAGTAGCTGACCTCAGACGCATACGATACTTTGAAGTTCGTGATAAAATTAATAATTTTTCACATTCTAATGAAAGTATTGAGAATAAAAAATATATAAAAGGTTTTATACACATTGCTGTCCTAGATTCTAAAGTCAATTAATCATTATTTTGCCGTGGAAAAGCCATGACTGACTTCCTGTTATGTGCAAGATGACCTACATTCGCGAAATTAGAAAAAAAAAATAGCAAAAATCAACAATTCGTTTAAGAAAAATTTTAGATGAAATAAAAAGGGTCATTAATATTCCTGACTATTAAGGTAATTTCATTGTCAGATGGAAAAGGATTTTGACCCTTGCTTCCGAAATTCATAACGTTCTCGATGTATATTTTGTGTGTATCATGCAATGTTCTGACTGGTAGTCATGTTTAAAGTAAACTAGGTTGCAGCAATGGTAGTACACACACTCACACACACGTGTGTGTGTGTGTGTGTGTGTGTGTGTGTGTGTGTGTGGACTTCTCCAAACATTGACATAATACATTTTTCCTCCCACACACAGACCTCCTGAAGTAATGGAATATGGAAAAGACAATTCTCTTCAACCATGATTACATTTCGTCCCCATTAACTTCAAAGTCAAATAAAATACAAGTAGTCTTGTGTATCATATACCAAGTATAAAAAATAAAATATATTTACTATTTGGCGATTTAAATCGTAGTTCTATAAGATTCTACGACAAAATTTCGTCTTTTAATCCGTCTTTCCACAAAATTTTATTACAAATTTCAAGTTACTTGTATTTCTGGTTCTGGGCATTTTATTACTATACGAATCGTCTCCGCTAGCTGGTCAGCACACCTGCATTCCATTTCCTCCGTATTTTCCGTATCTCTTAGACTCCTCCTACTCACACATCTTATCTTCCAATGTGTCCCTTGGAGCATACAGTAATGTCCTTAGACCAAGAACGTGTGTGGGGCTTCTAATGAACGCGCATATTCGAGCGTTTTAAAGAAGAATATTGTCTACATTTCTCTCTGCGTCGAGTACGTTTCGGTACGTTGTATTCGCTCATAATCTTGCGTCTTCCTTACACTGCGTTGGTCGGTCGGTTGATTGGGTTATGAGGCTATCGGCTTGCCTGGGTCGTTAAAGACCGACTTAGGTGACCATCACCAATCGCAAAAAGTTGAACGCCCCAGAGGAGTCCAAGACGCAACAACTCCCAAAGGCCACACACGTTTCTGTTGCGCACGTGATCATTTGCATTGTTGAAGACGAGTAAAAATTCCAGTTTCATTTTTTTTCGTTTTAGCAGAGACAGCACGGGCAATTGCGGCTCTAATCAAGGCCACTTCATTAACGCTAAATGTATATATATATATATATATCCACTCGACAAACCTCTAGGAAGTGATGAACAGCTAGGTTGACTGTGAAACGACTGCAGCATCCAGGATTCGAACCCATGCTCTCGACCCTGGGCGACCCATGAATATGCACACGCCCTTCACAATACATGTATTTAACCTAAGTTATCATTGGGGAATTATATATCTTTTCAATTTTGTATGATTCCATTCATATACAATAAATACAGCACTGCTGTGTGAGCAAAAGACATCATGTATTTGGGGTCAATTGTGGTAAGTTTCCATATTTGTCCGAAGACCCCCATCGGCATATCTTCTTCTGGATCTGCTAACGACCGAACTAGCGTGTCATCGAACGACCTGCCCTCCTGCTCTAACTACTACCGCATCATGACCTCAAGAACAGAGTCGTTCTGGCCACTTAACTACCGCCATCGAGATATTCTGTAGTAAAGGGGGGTGATTACACCTCTGAGGCTGGACACTGGGATATAATGGGACTGATCAAGTCCCACATTAGAGGAACTGTCCCAAACTACTGCTCTCGCCCCATTCCCCCAACCCCATCTCGCTCCCACCCCCCTTTAGACGATGATAAATGACAATTCTGAAAATCTCTGAAAGTTTGGGGTCATGTTGTTTAATAATAAGCCTTATAACCCAGGGACGAGGCTTGGCATCTTCTTCCCCCACCATTATCATCAGCACAGACGTGGGGGAGGAGGAATAATTCGGGCGGGCCAGCGAATGCAAGAATATTAAACTATAAAACCCATGGTAGTCGACCAAGTGGGTTGGCGAGATTAAGCTCTGATGAGCCATATTTCTTGGCAGTATAAGCGAAGGTTGGTCTCCCATTGCTTGCGGGGAGGGGAGCTTGGCCACCGGATGCTGGGGGAGAAGACAAAGTGGGGAGGATATAAAGGAGATGGGGTGAAGAAGAAGTCGTGGAAGAGAATGGAGAAGTTGGGGAGAATATGAAGGGAGCAGACGCTAATGGGTTAACTCCAAGATGGCCTTCACATACCTGTTGCGTGGGATGGAAAATGGAATCACACACACACAGCACTACTACTACCTATCTATCTATCTATATCTATATCTATCTATATATATATATATATATGGTCCTTGTGAGCTTTCAGGAATATATAGAACACGAAAATGTCAGCAGATGAATCTTACGAAATGTGGGATATACTGGTTTATCTTATGATCTTAATGATATGCGAGGTTTAGATAAGAGATCATTTAGCATCGCTAAAGGCAGATTTAATAAACTGGTAAAGTGGGTAAGAATAACAGACTATCAGCTGGGTAGATAATGGCCAAACTGCGTAATAATCCCATTTATTAGTTATAATGTCAACAGGTGAAATGACATTGGGTATATTCAGTAAGTTATTCCAAAGCTCATGTCCAAGACTTCATCAATCCCGTAGTGATCACCGCCACCACAGAACCTCACTCCCCCCGCACGCACACAATCACACCACACTCCATGAAAGAGCCTTCCATAGGCCTCCATTCTTTCTCGACGTCTTGAATTACGCTATGCGTCTTGCGTATTGAACCTCCATCACATGTTCAGCATTAGAGAACAATTAAGTTTGCGTAATGAATATAACATCAATGAGGAACGTATAATCACGTATGAACTGTCATTCACACAGGGAGGAGTCATACATATACTAAGATTTTTAGTATAAAACTTCAGGAAATTATTATCCTGTGGTGTTGCATGGATTATATATGAAAAAATAAGTATTCTTTTATATATACGATGATTATATGTTATAATTAGTCTAATATTAGTCAAGCCTGTTGGAATAAATCTGTTGAAATAAAGCATTTTCTCCACTCCATTTGAATACAAAAAAAAATAAAAAATCAACAAAATTGCTGTTAAAAAAAAATAAATCCAGCACGAAAGTTAGTATATACCCTCATCACTAATGTTATCTTAACATCTTCTTTCTTGTTCTATCAAACATCTTAATTCGCTTGCTTCATGCTATGATTATCAGGGGCGGGCCCGATACACGTTTCACTTTCCTGTGACCTCACGCAAGGCTTTGCTGTCCAACCTCCTTCAACTCTAAACCCACCCTGAGCATGGCAGTTCCACCTCCGGCAGGCAAATCAATAGTTACTTTATCGAAACAGGAGTTAACACCTCTAATGGTGCAGTCTCCGTGGGTGCTAGACACAACCTAGACATGATGAGGAAAGCTCATACTAGTGGAAGTTTGGAATTTGCTTGAAGTGAAGCTTCGGAGCAGCGACTCGATTATTCCTCTCTCACGGAAAGAGATGGCTGATAACGCTTACTGTCTTTACCACGTTCTTCAGGTGTTTAAGAATTATTTTACCACGTTCTTCAGGTGTTTAAGAATTATTTTAC
>JAYMFT010052492.1:385-15195 GCA_038088735.1 Panulirus argus
TATATATATATATATATATATATATATATATATATATATATATATATATATATATATAAACCCTTACGGCATGAAGATGACACAGACAAACTGGCAGCCTGGGCTTAAGTGTGATTTATAGAATGTTAATTTCAACAGGTGCAAAACTTTTTACATATCGGCGGTAAAAACGCGAAGTCAAGCTACAGCATGAAGTCTGCTGAGCTACAAAAGGCAAATGAGGAAAAGGGCCCAAGTGTAATTATCTCTGGTGATACGAAAGAAGAATAAGAGAATTCTGGGTTAGATAGACGGGGCATTCCAATTCAAGTCTGAGAAATCTTCGCTCCCTGCCAGTTAACCGATGCATCCCCACCTTGAACTTTGGGATGCTTCGGTCCCCTAAGAGAGAGAGAGAGAGAGAGAGTAAAGCAGCGGAGAGCAACCAAACTGAATCCCAGACTGAAAAACCAATCGTATAAGACTTTAACAAGAAGTTAACGTGCGATCTCACATAAGTCCTTAGAATCATCATACCGTCTGACAAACATGATCTAAGCAACCACTTATGACTAGAGTTGTCTGATTTCGCTCGCAGTAATGGATCGAACGTCTTACTTCCAATGAAGTGAAGTACGGGGACTGTTAGGATGTGGAATTATTTACCAACGAGAGTAGTTGAAAGCAACGCCATTAGATTCGTTTTAGAGACAAGACTTGAGACAAATGCTTCGAGTCAAGTCCAAGACTGACATTATGTCACCTTACTTACATGTTAAGTCTGTAAGCATTTCCCCTTCAGTATTATCTGTGTGTTTGCACTTTTAACTCTTTCAGCAGTAAAGACTCGCGTTTCTCTTCTCCTCTCCACCATCGCCTACAGCCATTGAAAGGACCCCGAAATTGTGTGTCGCTTACATGCATACTTCTGTGTTCCTTACTCCTGTGATCCCATCTACCTCAGAGAGAGAGAGAGAGAGAGAGAGAGAGAGAGAGAGCTATTTCACAGCGGGAACCCCAAACCGTGGCACCCACTAAGCAATTTCCAGGCGACACAAGAGTACGAACTCGAGACTCCTATATCATGCCACTAACTACAGCCGTAACTCACACACCCCAAAAGGAATAAAAAAAAAAAAAGAAAGTCTAATTCTTCCGCTTCCAAAGGTCAATTTCGCTACTGGTCTGTTATTCTCGCGAGAAGAGAGATAATAAAAAGAACAAACACCTAAGCGAGCTGGTCCCTCTCGCGTGGCCGACTTCACATAAGCAAGTACCCGTTTGACGAGTCTCTATATTTGTTCATCTGGATGGATGGGGAATCGAACCAACTCCCTTTTTTTTTCTCTCTCTCTCTTTTTTTTTCATTATTTCCAGGGAACCGTGAGATACGACGAGTTGCATGTGTTGGGACCAGTTTTAATTGGCTCCACAAACGAGCGAAGCCACTGGCGATTTGAATTCGATAACGCTCGAATGCGGACCTCTTGTTTGCCTGTTTATTTCTGCCGTCGCTTACTGCTTTGCATAAAAGCTGAGTATGTTGCTTTTTTTTTTCTGGAGTGTTTGCCCATGCACGACTAAACCCTTTAAAAAGCATGCCTTACAAAAGAAGGAAGTGGTTTCCGTATCTCGAAAAAAAAAAGACTTCTTACAAAAAAGTTTATTGCTTTGTGAATGTACCTTGAAAAAAAAAAAAAAAAGATGAAGTTCATCGGACGTAATGCGAAGCAAGGGACCTTAATGTACATTTCGGTATGTAACCAACCACTCAGGCGTATGCAATGGATACATAACACGCACCTTTCCAGACGGAAATGTGATCCGTAAATCCAGCTTACGTATTAGTATTACTAACAGGTAACTTGTTGATATAGACGAAGGCATTTCAATTCGTCGAAATTTCACCATCTCATTATCTTTCCCATTCCTATTTCTCAAACTTTGTTAACTTTGGCTCTCATAATTAGCTCCTCCCTTCCTTCCTTCCTTCCTTCCTTCCTTCCGTCCTTCACTGTTCGCTACAGTGGCTTCACATAACGAAAGAACGACCTCCATTGCTTACCTGCGACTCCTAATAACCTCTGCCCCGTTCCGCGCGGGCTGACCCTTGACCCTTAACCTTCCGATCACGTCGGCACGGACCGATCCCTTGTGGGAGAACGACAGCACGACCCCTGGGGGCACGGCGAGGCGTGACCTTTGACCTGACCCTCGAGGGAACGTGCTGAAATGGTTAACGCTATGACTCTGTGTGTGTGTGTGTGTGTGTGTGTGTGTGTGTGTTCTATCTACTGTATTTATTGTATATCACGTGTAGTCAGTTCCATTTATCAATCAGATATTACATTTACTTCACATAGCGCCTGAATAAATTCCTTAAATAAAGAATAATTAACTTCGTAAATGAAATATCTCCCGCTAACTTGTTTTCAGAGTTTTTTCTTTCTTCTACATCCATCGTGACTGACATGAAAACAAGGAAACTGTCCTGGGAGAAAAATATCCCCGTGAAAATTATTGAAGCAGTGAGAGCGACGGGCGAAATCTTGACTTGAATATCAAACCCGTCGGTTCGTATGGATGAATACGGACAGACAGACTCACTCTCCGGACTCGCGTGTATGATGTACATATTCACGAGTCACGGTTATTAATTTATATGGGCCGGCGTTTAAAACGATTTTATACGCATGCCGTGTCGGCAATGTGATTACCCTGAGGTTTATCGCTATTTGTGTGAGAGATTTACATACTTTTGCTCCGTCTCTCTCTCTCTCTCTCTCTCTCTCTCTCTCTTTCAGTATTGGAGGCTCCAGTCGCGGACAGAAGCCTTAACTAAAATATAGAGGGGATTATGAAAGAAAACAGACAGACAGACACACACACACACACACCACGTTCCTTGACCAACCTTAATCGCTACAGACACCAGATGGCGTTAGAGACATACACACAAAAATACCCATAAAACAGAGACACACACAGATGGCAAATTCTCTCTCTCTCTCTCTCTCTCTCTCTCTCTCTCTCTCTCTCTCTCTTTCGTTCTAAGATAATAATTCTGTGTCGCTCTTTGGTAGACTAGCTCCTGTAACACTTTTTTTTAATTTCGTCATGAATTGAAATATACAAAAAAAAAACCATGGGATGATATCATGCAAAACAGCACCTTATGACAATAAATAAGACGACATATCACAACAAATAGACCACCAATACACAGTAACGACACGAAAAGAAAATGTAAAACATCATAGCAAAATAGTTAATACTAAAACACAGACGAAAAGAAAAAACATTGACACAATAACAAAACATCTTAACACAATACCCTCCCCCAAAAAACAAACAAAACGTCATTTACAACTAAACCATCTCCACGTGACCACTGGTCAAAATATTCATCCTGGAAAAGATCACTAGTTAAAGAAAAAAAAAATAAAAGTAACAAACTTCATATGGCTTCAATGTGATAAGAATCAAAACGCATATTATTATTATTATCATTATTATTATTATTATTATTATTATTATTATTATCGTTATAATTAATATTATCATTATTATTATTATCATTAATATTATTATTATTACTATCATTATCAACGTAACATTTCTATCACGTATCATCAGAAAGCATCAAAGAACTGGAACGAATAAATCATGAGAACTGGGGGCTCCCCCACCAGCAAAGACCTACAACGAGCGGGTGATGAACACACGGGTAGTGAGAGGCTAACGGGGCAAAACCCAATAAACATCAGCGGAGAACAGGAGAACTAACTACTCGTATCATTTCGACTCCCCGTAACTTGACATGCCCTCCGTAAATTACACCCGATCAATACACTTCAAAGCGATAATTATGTTGGCCATTGCGATCGCACTGCCGCTAATTACCGCACAGAGCTAAACAATTCTCGTCCCATTTATATCAACTAATGCGAGGCAAACGAGCGGGCCCAAAACCATACACGCCGTTCCGACAGTAACAATGGAAATGAGTTTTCACGGCCCGCTGAATCAAGCCCATCAGCCTCTTTTATTTATTTCCTGATGACCAAACACGGGGAAAGGGGGGAGGGGTGGGTGGGTGGATAGGGAGGAAAGCTGCCAATCAGAATGAGATAACTCGATTTTTTCTTTTTCTTTTTTCATTGACGTACACCGCCTTCGGTAACAGGTGAGAATTAGCCAACAGTGCGGGAAAGACTTGACCGCTGACAAGGCGTAGTCACCTGTGACACAGGACGGACTTGACCGTTGACAGGGGAAAATCACCCATGACAAAAGACGGACTTGGCCGTTGACAGGCGGGAATCACCCATGACACAGGACGGACTTGATCGTTGACTGGGGGGTAGTCACCCTTGACACAGCGAGGATTTGACCGCTGATAGAGTAATCATCCACGCGAATTATAAAAGAACCCAGAACAAAACATGCAGCAAAGATAACGGGGAAGGAGCAATTACCATGGTGCTTCTTCGAGCAGCCAGACGCGCGCGCACTCCTCAGAGATGGAGAAATTGTAACAATTATGAATTTCAGCTGCAAAGAGACAGACGGGGAGAATTTAGGTTCCCACCGAGACAAAGAGCAATGAAGACACAAGCTCCTGCAATTGTACACAGGAGGGCCTGTATATCCTCACGTCACCGAACATGCCCCAAAATAAGACAACTGGTGCGCCTTCATGACTAGATCCTATCTTCACACGCAGTAGCAGCGGGGGGAAACTTGGAGTACATCAGATACGGTTCGCCAATTGGAAAATAACAATCAAGTGATGATCGAGTTTGTTTGTGGTAAAATGAGGACGCATAAAAAAAAAGATAAAGAGAGGAACCATAGAGAGAGATGTAATTTTGATAAACTAAGAGAACTAAAGAATTTGAGTAGGAAAATAAACTGGGGAAAGGAATTCTGGAGCTATGGGTATAGACGATTTTTTTCTTTTTTTCGGTAAGATTTAAAATGGTGCAGTAAGAACATGACTACCACAAGAGGAGGATTTGAAAAGAGAAATGTAGTTTGACGAAAGACATCTAAAAGCGAACGAGCTTATAGATGTATTCTGGAGGAGTTAGAGGCGGCACTAAAGCCAGCCAGCCTGCATCTAAAAAGTAACAGAGAGAACCAGGAATGTGTGTGTATAGCAGAATACGAAAGGAAGGAATGTATACAGTACATCAAGAAAGGTGGGAGACAGAGGCACTTCGAAATTTATGTTGTGAAAAAAAAAAAGGGGAGACGATCCAAAGCTCTTCCATAAATTCATCATGATTAACCTGTCAACTAAAGAGTAGCTAATCCTGCTTGGGGGGGGGGGGTGTGAGTGAGTGGGGATTTGAACGGAAGCGTTGTGGAAGATGACGTGAAGACATTTGAGAAAGTGAGTGACAAGCACAACAGCGTTTTCAAAGCGGAAGACACTGTTGCCCCAACACTAGTGAGATGAAGTTGTATAAAGTGTCAGCAACAAACATAAACAAGAGATGGTTATAAGCGTCTTCATCTATGTAGGATTCAAGGTCCACAATGATTTATCTCCACTTTCGCTGAAGGAGCGTGCTGATAGTTGCGTTTCGACACGTCGCTTGAAATGCTGTTCAAGATGTCGCAAGAGGAAGGTAAAGTGTCAGGATGAGTGGATGAGGTCACATGTCGGGTCCTTTTTTCAGAAAGGAGACAGGGAAGTTGGCAGCCTGGTCTGTATAGCACTTGAAAAGAGATAATAAGAAATCAGATGAATGGCTAATCGGAAAAGGAGAGACTAATTAAGCGAGAGACAACACGAACTGAGAGATAGAAGGTAATGCGTTAGAAATCTCTCAGACTTCTGCGAGAAAGTGAGCTCCAACTTCAGAAAGAGAGGGATGGTTAAGATTATGGTTATCTGTAAACCAGAGAGCATTTGACACTGCACTAGTACGCAGGTGTTCGGTAAGGCAGGTGGATCTTCAGGCAGGAGAATAAGGGGAGATTCCAAGAAGGGAACAATGGACACGTTGTTGGAGGAGTCTTCTCATGACGGGCGGGTGGTGGAAAGTGGAGTGACACAGGGATCGGACCAAAAGCCGCTGCTCTTCTTGACCTTTGGAAATGACTTACCAGAAGGACTGGATTCATACCTGAATACGTCCGCTGATAGATCCCAGAAAGGTATGAAGGGAGTACAGAAAGATGAAGATCGCATAAGACTTACTAGGGTACCTTAGCAAAAGCTCCAAAGTAGGTCTGGTACATGGTTTACTGAAATCATTTCTTAGAAAATTTAGAGTAATGAGGACGGGACACAGCGATACAAGGCCTTGATTTGAATAGTACCTAGCAGAAAATAAGGTGCATGGCTCTGTGTGTGTGAGAAGGACTTGGGAGTCGACAATATATGTGACCAGTCAGCAGAGACTTGCTTTTAGGAAAACTAAGAAGACAAACTGCCCGCTGGCAGATGACAAGATAACACTCAGGTCCATGGAATACGGACTCAACAAACTGTCCACATCCTCTGTGAGGCCAAAACTAGAACTTGTCTTTCAAGT
The DNA here is from genome assembly GCA_038088735.1 of Panulirus argus. Classification (NCBI taxonomy): domain Eukaryota; kingdom Metazoa; phylum Arthropoda; class Malacostraca; order Decapoda; family Palinuridae; genus Panulirus; species Panulirus argus. The sequence goes on from JAYMFT010052492.1 coordinate 6,913, forward strand.
TTGGTTACCGCACTTAACGAAACACGAAGAAGTAAAGGAGACGATCCAGATGACAGCTAAGATGGTCCCGGAAATAAGACAGCTGATTTACGGTACAGGGGTTAAAGACCATAAATCTGTACACCACCGTGGAAGGTAGAAGAGTGACGGGTGACTTGATCTTAACCATTCAGTTTCTGAAGTCAGTTTAATGACGTCGACAACGAAGAGTTCTTCGGAAGATGCAAAGATAGAACGACCACAGGTCGCGAAACGAAAACGAGCAAGATACTTCATAGAAATAATGTGAGAAACAAAAAATTTCTTTTATAGCGTGAGAGTAATGGATGAATGGAATGAACAAGAGATACGGAAATGACTTGTGTAACGGATTCAGAAGTTAAAAAGTTACATGATAGAGTTAGTTCAAGAGATATTGGGTACAGAACTCACTCCCCGCGTTATTCGATTGTGTATATGAATAGGTAACCACACACACACACACACACACACACACACACACACACACACACACCTCACTTTACATTCTCAGCCTCGTGGGTCCCAGCACCGATGATGAGTCCTAGGGGCATCGGACCATGCAGGGGGTGGGAGAGCCAGCTCTCACGTGAGGCATCGAGGTGGGGACAGTTCCACCTGAAGAAGAGGCACTTGTTAGCCGGGAGGTAACATCTCAGGGGGGGGGGGGGACTTTATCGTGGAGTGCGATGCCTCTTGATCCACTCCAATTTCACCCTCTCTCTCTCTCTCTCTCTCTCTCTCTCTCTCTACCCTTGGGTGTAGAGGTGGGAGGAGGGGAGGGTGTGCCTAGGGGTAAAGGGGGAAGGAGGTTGGTGCTGAAGGGGTGGGAGGGAGAGAGAGAGAGATGATGCAGTGAAGGATAGGTTTGAGAGTGGAATGTGGTGGTTGATGAGTTTAGGGGTAAGGGGGTGTGGATGCTGTGGGGCTGGGAGATAGGGAGTACCCACTTACGTCGGGATCTTAGCATTAAGCAGGGCTGGCGCGTAGCGCTCACCACATATCCTGCTTGTTTCTACCGGGTTCTTCTGACATTGTTTGACTAGTCATCTCCAGGTCTCCTACTTACGGTTTCAGTGATCTCTCCAGAGGCTTTCCAAGTCTCTATACATCTTTCCTGTCAGGCTATCGATTAATTATGCTTGGTATCTTTTTGATATATTCCAGGGAATAATTTTAAATCTCGATCGCTCTGTTTCTTCCGGAATGTTAATTTTCAATCCTAAGATGTTTTTTGATTCCTTTATCTCGTGCCATGTATAAAATGGAATATATTTCTATCTCTCCCTTCTCGACTCTGTAATTTAAAAGTTCAATCAAACTCTCCCCTTGATCCATTAACTTTCTGAACTATCCTTAACTTGTTAATTTCATCTTGCTTAGTTAGCGACTGCATTGCAGCTGGTTCTGCTTTTTTACTTAAACACTGACTACCTTCTTAAGTCAATTTCCTTTTCCTCGTTGTGATAGGTCCTCGTTATCCAACTTCATAAGGCTAGTAATTATATTTTCTCAACTTGGTCTTCAGACTTCAGCTTCTCGTTCATGACTGACTACTTAAGTCTTTGACATTTTCTTGTCTCTCAATCTCTTGCCTTCTCGGACCATTGTAAGGCGTTGCAGTTATATTCTTGACCTTGCAAGGTGTTGCAGTTATATTGTTGACCTTGTAAGGCGTTGCACTTATAATGCTGACCTTGTAAGGCGTTACAGTTATAATGCTGACCTCGTAACTGTCGCATTCATATTCTTGAGCCTTGCAAGGTGCCGGCGGTATACACAGCTCTGATTCACTGGTTCGAATATTTTTCACTACTGAATATCCATCAAGTTCTCTCCCGTCTAACTTATATTCCGAAAATCCTATTTTGCAGATTGTCTTCTTCTCTCCTTCTACACCCGTTACTCAGCTGACACTTTGAGTTATCTGTACAGCATCTCGCTATAGTACTTCCTCAACTGTCTGTCTGTCTGTCTGTCTTTGGCATCACTGTGTACGGGAAGGACTGAAGGTACTGCTGCCAATCCCCTCCCCACTACCCCCCCCCCTGCGGCACAAGTGGAGCAGCGTCTTCTTACATCCGATTAAGTTACATTTCCCTCGACTCTGAATCCTTTTTGTTTGTTATAAGAATAACTAAATGAGAAAAGAGAAAAATATTTGTTTGTGTGTTTATATAATTACCTATTTGTACAGTACGGGGAGGGAGTTATGCGCTCGACTGTGTGTGTGTGTGTGTGTGTGTGTGTGTGTGTGTGTGTGTGTGTGTGTGTGTCCGTATGTGTGTGAGTGTGTCGCCGTGTGCAGTGTGTCTTTGCCTCTTAACTATGTAAAGCCAGAGAATTCTGAAACGCTGAATGACACATAAGCCAAACCAGAGAGTACAAATATGAATACACTTTCCGAGTGAGTGCTTGGGATGGGGAGGACACTGTTACCCTCCCCAACACACTGGGTGTAACGCACTTGCCGGTGAGTGCGTGGAACGGGTGGCGGGGGAAAAGGAAGAGGGAAGGGGAAAGGAGGTGAACTCCGTCATAAAAACTGATGGAAATTTCACGAAACGAGACAGTGAGAACTGTCACACTCACACGACTTTCCTGTGGCCCTTGTGGTGTACTCTGGAGGCCTCCTGATGCCTCCCCCTAATCCCACCCACCCCGTTCCCCCTCCCCCCCCCCTTCCTCTTCGCAAGGGGAACTTTAAACCTGAGTGCATCCCACCACACCTATCGATTCAACACGGCCAATCTGGTGAGTGCAATGTGTTATTGATCCTTCCACCTTGTTCCTGGGGGGGTGGAGGTGGGGAAAGGGGGAGGGGGGTGGGGGGGATATACCCCTGCTTGCCTGCCTGGTCTAGTCTCCCCACATCCTCATCTCTCCCCACTCCCACCCCTGGGTTACGTGGGCTGGAGAGCCGCTTAACCCCCCCCCCCCCCTCCCCCGCCTGGTCACCCCAGTGTTCTGGGGTAAGGTAGAGCAGGGGGGAAGGAGGGGAGAGGGGGAGGAGGGAGCAGGTAGCGCCCTTCTTGGCTTCAGTTATGATAAATTAGTTACGGGTCACGGCTGACCCCTGCCGCGGCGGCGGCCGCCTCCTCCTCTCGTGGCCTCATTTGGCCGCTGGTGGGGTCAGGTTACCACCACAGCTTCGCCCTCTTTGCCCTGACCTCTCTCTCTACCCTGTTCTGCCCCTTCTGACCTCGTTATGACTTAGCCTGCCTTGTCGCGTCGTGTTCAGCCTTCCAACAGACACACAAACAAACGGACCGTAAAACTCCCTCCCCATACAGTACAGAGGTAATTAATTACATATACGTAATTAAACACAGGAGCCCCTTTCAGTTTGTTGTTACATATATATTTACTTTTTCTATTTACGGCATTGGGCTGCATGTAATTCAATAACCGTTTCATATTATTATTATTATTATTACCATTATTATTATTATCATCATCATCATCATCATCATTGTCTCTCCTTCGCAACATATCTTCTCTGTGAACACTGTACATATTTATTAACATTTCATTTTCTCTTCGTAATTACCGCAAGACCCCTTTCTCTCGAAAGGGCTCTTCCGGAGTCAGCCCCCAAGGACCCGTCTTTTTCCTACAGGTTCCCGGAGCCACCGAGGCTGCACTGTTGACGTTGCTTTCTAAAACAACTCCATTTGAATATTACCGTATTTACATTTCACGAAATTTACATATCGTCTTCCCCGGTGGCTGTAACCCACAGTAGTATCTACATCTACTCTGCATTAAGTCTCTTGCTTTATCTCATCGTATTTACGTTTCAGTGTTACAGTGTCTTTTTGTGAGGTGATTTGCCGTAATTACTAACATTCTGTGGTTTCGATTTTAGATTAACAGTAGCGACATCTGCAGAGCGAGATCTCCATTTACAGTGCACTTTTTTCTGGCATTCTCATTTACATATATAATAGTTATATCTTATCGTATTACATTTTACATTCCTTTTTACGTAGCTGTAAAACTCCTATCGGATACCTGATCCCATCTATGTACTATTTCGTCTGTTGTCAAGTCTATAACAGCAAGCAGGGGAGGATTTAAACACTAAAGATGAAAATAAACTTGTTTTCTGGATTGCAAGATTGATGTGAACTCCTTACCATATCTTAAAACAAGATATTTGGACATATTGAAGCCCTTTTAATGAATGGCAAAAACAATTAGTCCTATTTCAAGAGGGTGGGGAAATCCTTTTGGTCATATTTGCATAAATCCCATACAGCCGGACAGGTCTCTTTATGCAGGGCCCTGTTTTAATCCCCCAGTAATCCTGAATACAAATATTTCCGCTCTCCCACACTAGTCTAGTCGGGCTAGGCTAGAGTGTGTTCATGGTACTACCCCTCACGAAATGGTGTGGGGTGCCCGCTGTGGTTGTGGGACGATGGGGGTTAGGGGTGGTTACCCACTGTGGGGGTAGAAGACCTCCGAAACCACTGTAAGATTTACGTAAGGTAAGGTAAGGTCCCAGACCCAGATGTCGGGGGTAGAAGACCTCCGAAACCATCGTCATGTATACGTAACGTAACGTAAGGGTCACAGACCCAGCTGTGGGGGAACAGAAGACCTCCCTAATCATCGCACGGTATACGTAAGCTACGAGGTAAGGTCACAGACCCAGTTGTAGGGTGGGGGGGGGTTGAGAAGACCTCTCAGACCATCGCTTAGGTTATAGGTTAAGGAGAGGCAAGGTGACGCACTGGTCCCAGCGACAATAACAAGAGTCACATCATCAACCCGAACTCGTCTTTGCCCGAGTCCTTCTATCCTGGGGGACCCCCATCTCTCTCCCTTCTCGCTCACTCACAACCCCGTCCCATCCCAGCAACAGGAACGAGAGCCCGGGACGCCACCGCCACCACCTCCTGCTGGGCTGCCCGTATCAACCCAACACACAGAACATACATACAGGGAGGGGGGAGGGGGTGGGGGGGAACAGTACGGGTGTTGAGAGCAAGCGATCCAGAGAGCCGCTGAGATTTCTTTCTGTGAGGGGGATTGACTGAGGGCGTGATGATGCCGTGTTGGCCCGCTGGTGTTAGCGTCGGGGTTAATATGTTTACCTCTTGCCACCCGCTGAGCATGTGTGTGTGTGTGTGTGTGTGTGTGTGTGTGTGTGTGTGGAGAGTGATCTGATGGGAGGAGAGGAGAGGAAAGAAATACCGATATATACCCACTTCGGGGAGGGTGCTTCCTAATCTACGAGTGCTTGAGTTCAGCTTAATTAATTATGCTTTTTGTGCGCTTCTACAAGCTAAAGTATACGCCGACCGAACAAGCTCACACACACACGCACACACACACACACTTGTTCCAGTGAAACAAGAACAAGACAAACAATACAATTTAGTAGACTCTTCACTAGAGATTACACCAACAAGAAACACAAGAGATTATAACATTACGTCTCAGAATTACACCTTATGTAATCTACTCTGGCTGTCTCTTTTTAACTGTGTCTCCAGCATACCCCGACAACTTTTCGAAGCGCTGACCTCAGCAAGGTCATTAAGGTTCTCTGTTGAAGATAAATGCACAAAACATTCACCGCAAAGTGTTCCTTGTTCAACGTGTTTGGCCTATGTTCACAAAAAGTGCTCCATCTTAAAATAAGTGTCCCATGTTCAAAGAAAGTAACCTCTGTTCAAAATAAGTGCACCTTGCTCACCAAAAGAAGTGTCTCATTCAAAACAAGTGTCCCAACGTTCATTATAAGTGTTCCTTGTTCAAAGCGAGTGTACCACCCTCACTGTAAGCGTCGCCGTGTTCAAAACAAGTGCCCCTTAGCCATCCCAAGTGTTCTACAATCCTGTAGAACCAGGAATAAGTCCCCCCCCCCTCCCCCCAGCTTTCACTAAAGGCGCTAATGTCCTAAAATCTAATAAAAAAAATATAAAACTTTTTCACCCTGTGACACTGACCTCTGGCTTCCTAAAAGTCAACAGCCTCTCTCACCCTTCCCCCTCCCTCCTTCTCTCCCCTCCCTCTCCCCCCCCCCTAAAGCTGACACACTTTCAAGAGGCGAATTACCTATGGCACCTAGCCAAGACCTCTGACCCCAGGAGGGTCAAACTACTAAACTCCCCAGCTCCCTCCCACCAATCCTTATCACTGGCACCCTTTCAAGCGCCGAATTACCTAACACACAAACGCACCAACAAACAAACGTGTCTGGCCTGGCATTCTCTGGCAGGTGGTAGGGGGGGGGTAAAGGGAGGAGTGGGGGGGGAAAGGAAGGGGGAGGAGGAAGGAAGGGGGAGGGATGATGACTTGGGAGGGAAGGGGAGATCCTCCAACGGCAAAACATGAAGGAATGGAGTGTTTTATTTTTTTCTAAACAGTTTACATGATGGGCGAGGGAGGGCGGACATTTACACCTAGTAAGAAAGAGTAAAAGAGAGCGGGGGTACTCTATGTACACAGAGTAAGGGGGGGGGACTCTACACAAAGCGTTGGTCCGTGCGCAGAGTAGGTAGACTCTATACGGAGTAGATAGACTCTAACCAAGCGAGAGAGCGAGACTCTATACACAGAGAAGGGAACTCTACAAAGAGATGGAGATTCCACACCGAACGTGGCCTCTGCTTACGCAAAGCAAGGGAGGACGGGGTGTGGGGGACGGGCTCTCTCTACACAGAACAGTGACTTCTGATGGGCTTGTCTCCTCCCCTGTCGCCTTCCCCCACGAAACACGAACGCAGTCTCTCTCTCTCTCTCTTTCTCTCTCTCTCTCTCTCTCTCTCTCTCTCTCTCTCCAAGAGATGCCTCAGTAATGGCCTATGTTAAAACACACTCCCCTTGACACACCCTTTTTTTTTTTCTTCTCTTTCCCCGGTCTGAGAGAGAGAGAGAGATCCCATTAACAACGGAAGGCGCTGTTCGCGTAGTGAAGGACGGCTGGAGCACGGAGACACTACGCTGTATCGCAGTCTGAGAGACACACTACCCATATAGGCGAGAAGAGATAATGTATTGTTCTGAGATACTACAGCTAAAGACCCAGTACACAAACTTAGGGAGAGATATTAGAGACATATACCCAATAAAAAGACTGAGGAAGAGATAGGAGAGACACAAACCAAGTCTCTCTCTCTCTCTTAGACGGAGAGACATTGCGACCTTTCGCAGAGACACCGCTGCCGGGCGAGAGACACTGCCGAAGACTGGGAGAGATATCCTGTCACAGCCAAAGACCCTGCTGTAGATCAAGAGATACTTTCTTGCGCAAGCTGAGAGACAACGCCACTGAGGACCGAGAGAGACAGCATCGCCTTCTAGGAGACATTTCCTTAGCCTTAGGTCGAGAGATACTTCAAGTGGCGAAGGAACAATATATCTAAGGAAGAAAACGAAAGATGCGTTCCCTCATGACCAAACATCGAGAAACAGACGTCCACTCACAATGAGATACCACACTCCCTCATAATGAAGAGACAAGAAAAAAGAGACAGTCTCCCACGATGAGGGACAACGTCCGCTAACTAAGAGACACATCGCTGACACCACTCCCCCCCGCCCTCTTCCTCATTCGTCTCGTTACCTCCAGCCTCTCTCACCCATACTATTCACCCCCTCCTCACCCCCACCACCCCATTAGGAACCCCATGCACGCTTCACCCTTCCCCTTTGGCCTCCTCCCTCTACACCCCCATTTATGGACACGGGGAGGGGGGAACACCCCACACCCACTCCCCTACCCCTATGCATACACCTCCCCCACCTCCTATCCCAAACACACACACACACACACACATCCTCCCCCTCTTTACCCCGTGCCCCTAGCACCGACATGAGGTGGGGGGAGGGGGGCAGTGAGTCAGAGCAGCGTAGCAGATGGTATCGGGGTGCCTGCCCACCGACGCGTCGCGCGTCGCCCGGGAACATGTTAATGAGGGCGATGCCGCGCGCCTCTCCCGCTCCTTTCCTTCCTCATTCTTGAGGCTTCGGCGCCTTCAAAAACACTTACTCCCCCCCTCCCCCTCCCCCCCCCGTCACCCTCCCTCCCATTACCTCATAATACCGTAGCCCGCGACGTCCTTTTAGTCTCCATAACACTTAGCATGTTAACTATCTATTAACATTGCCGGTACCCTTTAAACTCCACCCTCCCCCCTCCTCCTCATAATTTCGGGAACTGTGGCTTCTGAATCTGTACAATAATATATATATATATATATATATATATATATATATATATATATATATATATATATATATATATATATA
>JAYMFT010052503.1:0-15194 GCA_038088735.1 Panulirus argus
CATCTCTTGCACATTCCATCACTGCCTCCCTGAAAACATCCCATTCCTCAGCCACTCCCCTCATTTCACTTGCTCTCTCCTTTTGCCATTCGACACTCACTCTCTCCTGATATTTCTTCACATGAAGGTGAAATAGCACTTCAGTAGGAGTTCTTAGAGGTATCTGAGGCTAGGCACCAAACGGTACACCGGGAGAAATGTCGGGATTATTAGCACCTGATGAGGTGGATTGTCTCCACGAAACATGTTGTGCCACATGTATACACAAATTGCAAGTTATATAAAACACTAAGAACTCCTACTAAATTGCGATTTCACCCTTCTTAACTGCCATCATGGACTAGTGTGATAGTCATATCTATCAGTCTATCGACATATATATATATATATATATATATATATATATATATATATATATATTCTCCACAACACGGGTAACAGGGTCGACATCATGCAATGGGTGTAATGAAAAGAAGTTCCTTATAACAGTTTGTGCTGGGACAGTACCTCTAGAATCTTGAACCGGTCAAGCCCAAGACGCAGGAACCTTATCCTCCTAGATCCCAGTAAGTCTTAACCTCATTCTAGAAGGAGAGAACAGCCAAAGAACGCTGTGCACTTGTGGCTAACATCCAGGCAATAACGCAGAGTCACGTGTTTGTTTCTTAACTCTTCGAAGACCAAGTTCCCTATTCCTAATCTCGTCTACTATCAAAAATAGCCACCAAAGGACCAAGCGGTCTGCTGTTATCTATATGTATTCCCTTTTGTCATATTCATTTTCTTAGCATAGTATAGTGAGTGGAGTCATTCTGTACGATACACCTCGGGGGATAAATCACACAGTCCTATTTACACCCCGATCTGAGCACGTGGCATCAGTCAGATCAGTCAATATGTACAGAACTTCAAAGGAACGAACGAGCAAATTAGTCTGACGCTGGGATACCCTTGGAGAATTAATATCCTCTCTGCAGCATACGTTATTGTCTTGCGTCTCCCCTACAGCAACCCATCTGCCTCACAGTCCTCATTACGCGTCTTGGATTGACAAAGCTTCCAAATGATTCCTCGCAGGCAGGCAGATTTCTATTGCCTTCATTAAGACTTCTGTGCTTTGTCGGTATTTAGTAATTAAGTCTTTGATGATGATTATCACCTGCGTTGTGATATTACACCTGACGGTTAAAGTCAGCGTAGTAGATGCAAAATATGATGGGTTATCATAGCTGATAAGTCGGCTTAGGTTAGGGTCAGCAAAAAGGCTGATCATAACTTTTTGTCGATGGTTTTGTCACTAAGTTTTGCGGCTTAAGTACGTCTCAGATAGATTCATGGCATTCTCATGATGGTAAAGACTCATTGTACACTGTAGTTAGACTCATGACAGTTCGTATCACCAGACGCTTGCGGCAGTTAGAATGAAGGAAAAGAGAAAATCTATACTGACTGTCTAACTTTCATGACTGGCAAGTTCAGCCTTTAGACGCGTTTCACTCGAGTTGGAATCCTCTTACGACCTGACTTTTCTTGAAGTAATGAACGCAGACCTGACCCTTGGTGAAGAGCGGCAATCGTTAATGGCCTCACCGTTATCATCAGGAACTGATGGCGACCGTAACGTCGGTAAGCGGGCAGTTGTATCAACCCGATTGTTACTAGCCCGATTGTTACCGTTAATAGTACGTCACAGACAACTGCACTTGAAAAAACTGTAGGCGTTGAACTAGAAGCCAAAGCAAAACCAAAGAAAGTTTTTAGAAAAGCTGTAATTGAAAGTCCAGTCGCCGTCAAAGAGTGCTCCATTTTGAAAGCGAGCGGTAAATGAGGACCCATCTCCTCTTCACAGAGAGCTACATTTCAAAAATGAACTGTAAATGAGCACCCAATGCATTTGAAAACATTCTGTAAATAAGGACTCATAGCATTGTTACGGACAATTACATTCTGAAACAAACTGTAAATTAACACATAATGCATCGTCACAAAGCAGCGTTTGTGAAAAAAAAGGCGTAAATGAAGACCTAGTGCTCGATCACAGACAGCTACATTTCGAAAATAAACTGCGAAAGAATGATTAAAGCAACTTCACACACACACACTTACAATTTTAAAGTTTTGATGATATAGACATGAGGGTCATTAATCTTACTTTGTCAAAGGTTTCTTAGTGTAGATAATGTTAGTCTCAGTTAAACTGCGATAAAGTATTTCAATAGCGAAAGAGAAAAGAGAGGAGGTTTGACGATACTAACAAGGAAGGAATGCAAATGACTGGGAGATGTATAAGAGAAAGCGGCAGGAGGTCAAGAGGAAGGTGCAAAGGTTGAAAAAGAGGGCAAATGAGAGTTAGGGTGAGAGAGTATCATTAAAATTTAGGTAGAATAAAAAGATGTTTTGGAAGAAGGTAAATAATGCATAAGACAAGAGAACAAATTGGAACATCAATGAAGGGGGCAAGGAGGGAAGTGATAACAGGTAGTGATGGAATGAGTATTTTGAAGGATAGTTGAATGTGTTTGATGATAGAGTGGCAAATGTAGGGTGTATTGGTCAGGGTGGTGTGCGAAGTGAGAGAGTCAGGGAGAGTGGTTTAGTAGAGAGAGAGGAGGTGGTGAAAGCCTTGCAGAAGATGAAATCCAGCAAGGCAGCGGGACTGGATGGTATTTCTATAGAATTTATTAAGAAAGGGGGTGACATTGTTGTTGATTGGTTGGTAAGAATATTTAGTGTATGTATGCATCGTGGTGAAGTGCCTGAGGATTGGCAGAATGCACGTGTAGCGCCATTGCACACAGGCAAAGGGGATAAAGGTGAATGTTCAAGTTACAGAGATATAAGTTTGTTGAGTATTTCTGGAAAACTGTATGGGAGGGTATTGATTGAGAGGTTGAAGGCATGTACAGATCATCAGATTACGGAGGAGCAGTGTGGTTTTAGAAGTGGTAAAGGATGTGTGAATCAGGTGTTTATTTTGAAAAATTTATGTTAGAAATACTTTGTAAAACAGATGGATTTGTATGTGGCATTTATGGATCTGGACAAGGCATATAATAGGGTTGATAGATATGCTTTGTGGAAGGTCTTAAGAATATATGGTGTGGGAGATATGCTGCTAGAAGCAGTGAGAAATTTTTATCAAGGGTGTAAGGCATATGTAAGAGTAGGAAAAGAGGAGAGTGGTTGGTTCCCAGTGAAGGTCTGTCTGTGGCAGGGGTGTGTGATGTCCGCATGGTTGTTTAATTTGTTTATGGATGGGGTGCTTAGGGAGGAAAATGCAAGAGTTTTGGAGAAAAGGGCAAGTATGCAGTCTATTGGGGATGAGAGGGCCTGGGAAGTGAGTCAGTTGTTGTTCGCCGATGTTACAGCACTTTTGGATGATTCAAGTGAGAAACTGCAAAGTTGATGACTGAGTTTGGTAAAGTGTGTGAAAGGAGAGTGTTGAAAGTAAATGTGAATAAGAGCAAGGTTCAGCAGGGTTAAGCGACAAGTTAGTTGGGATGTGAGCTTGAATGGAGAAAAATGAGAGGAAGCGAAGTGTTTTAGATATCTAGGAGTGGACTTAGCAGCAAATGGAACCATGGAAGCAGAAGTGAGTCATAGGATGGGGGAGGGGGCAAAGGTTCTGGGAGTGATGAAGAAAGTGTGGAAAGAGAGAACTTTATCTCAGAGAGCAAAAATGGTTATGTTTAAAGGAATAGTAATTCCAACAATATTACATGGTTGCGAGGCATGGGCTAAAGATAGAGTTGTACGGAGGAGGGTGGATGTATTGGAAATGAAATGTTTAAGGACAATATGTGGTGCGAGATGGTTTGATCGAGTAAGTAATGTAAGGGTAAGAGAGATGTGTGGTAATAAAAAGAGTGTGGTTGAGAGAGCAGAAGAGGGTGTGTTAAAATAGTTTGGACATATTAGACGAATGAATGAGGAAAGGTTGACAAAGATGATATATGTGTCAGAGGTGGAGAGAACAAGGAGAAGCGGGAGACCAAATTGGAGGTGGAAGGATGGAGTGAAAAGGTCGGGGCCTGAACATGCAGGAGGGTGAAAGGTGTGCATAGAATAGAGTGAAATGGAACGATATTGTATACTGGGGTCGACCTGTTGTCAATGGACTGAAGCAAGGCATGTGAAACGTCTGAGGTAAAAAATGGAAAGGTCTTTGGGGCCTAGATGTTGGTACGGAGCTGTGGTTTCGGTGCATTACACATGACAGCTAGACACTGAGTGTGAGCGAATGTGGCCTTTTTCGTCTGTTTCCTTGCGCTACTTTGCTAACGCAGGGGGTGGGAAGGCTATTTCCTGTGGGGCGGGGTGGCGTCAGAAATGGATGGAGGCGAGCAAGTATGAATATGTACATATGTATATGTGTATATGCATGTGCACGTATATATATGTATATATGTATATGTTGGTAGGTATATCTATGTATTGTGCATATATGTACATGTATGTATATATGTGTGTATGAGAGTGAATGGATCTTTCTTCGTTTGTTTCCTGGCGCTAACTCGCTAACGCTGGAAACAGCGATCAAATATGATAGATAAGATACAAACATATATGTATAACAGACAGAACACATATGCACTGAAAGAACCCGATGGACACTAGACAACTGATCTTCTATTTCAGACTTCAAACCCCCAGACATACACCCATCGCAAACCACACTCCCCAGATAAACGCGAGACACACTCCCCTTCTTACTCTTTGGATATCGCTCCTCACTATAACACTAAAAACACCTTTTCAACTTATCCTAAGATCCTTTATGCCCAACGATGCAACTACCATAAAGAAGACACCGAGCACTCACTAATCAATTGCCTTGCATTTTCTGCACATAGACGCACGTAAAACGTAACAACGCTTTATGGCCTGTGGTTCCGACTGTTGGACATAGTGCTGCAGAAGACTCATCAGGATAAAAAGGACGCCTGTGTCAGGAAGATAAATTATGGCGACAATGATAATCAGATCTTCAGTAACATTGCCTAAAATATAATTTTCTCCACAGTGAAGGATCCTGTATGATAATCTCGTCCGTGCCTAGTAAAGGTCAACCTGTTTCTCCTTGCCAGCCGTATTAACACCTGGCAGGTGATTTATGCTTAGCTACCCACTCTTTCTATGAGCATCCATACCACAATGTGTAGCTCAGTTACTCTGAATCTGCGCAATGTTCAACATGAAACCCTTTACACCGTAACCACAACGACTCTCCTCATTCCTATTAATTTCCATTACCTCAGCGATTGTACCAACAGTATACAGTAGCCTGCAATAGGGGACGGTTCAAGTGATCATACAGTCACTATCAAGACGTCAATTTGAATTACATATAATGTGAAACTTGTAGTTGCCAATGAGTGGGGATCGTAGCCAACATACAAGACTGACATGGGAAAAGGATATTATGGAAAGATTTACGAACCTAGCTGAAAACGTGAAATTTACTAATAATTACCCCCAAAGAAGTTGAAAGATTACATCATAGGATGACTCTAAGAACACTAACACAGGACATCTATGAAATGAAGGAAAAATAAGTTAACTAGATTCTACGAGGAAACACGCCAGATACATAAGATAAATAAATTACAGTATTGCTAATGAAACAAGCAGCAAACTTCCCGACAACTTCATTATCAATAAACAGAAATGTCTGCTCATATACAGGAGGAGTGAATACAGGAACCCCAGGAGAAATATGGTACAATGATTCACAATGGTAAGTACAGACTCACCATCGGCCGCTGCACCAGGCCACGAAGAAGAGGAGCGGACCTGAAAGAATGAGGCCAGCGAGGATTACCAGCCACATCCGTATGTGGAAGGGGAAGGCCAGGGCTTGCCAGCGGGGCAGTGGTGGTTCCGTGCGGGTCATGAAACACGTCATCTGTGCAAGACAATAGATCTGACTCATACGTATTATGTCTCAAGGCAGCTGGTTCAAGATCTTTCTCTATGAAGTGATTTACTGAATATGGATCTTGATGAACGTCTGTATTTCAAAACCTGAATTTATTGATAACGTTAGAATACGTGCATCTAAGTAGAGGGAAAAGAAATTTGCCATTTTAGTTGCTAATCGGAAAATGTAGTGTGAGAAAATATTTAATATGCATCCTATACAATATTCCATTTTCGTCATGTATATCCTCATTGCTCACTGCTAACTCCTCAGACTCTTAAAACTCTTTAATACTTACCCATTTTTGGCTTCAGCTTCCCTCCTCCTCTCCTTCTCATCTCACTTGTATCCACTTTTTTAGTAATTTTCTTCTCACATGCATCTTTGCCATAGGCCCGCACCATTTCTTCTACAATACAGCATCAGATCTATTGCAACACTTGTCAACACCGATCAATTTATATCTTAAGGCTTGAACAGATCTATCCTGCTGGTTGCACTCTTTAAGGCATTCTTACGAAGAAAACGATCGTTTCATTCCCACATATCAGGGAAGAGTGAATCACACCCAGGAGACTCATACACCTATAGACTTATATCCTCCCCCTCCATATGAGGCAACATACTCATCTTTCAACACCCTCCAGTGTATTGGCATCTATTCCTCTCTGTTAACCAAAGATATCCCAGACATGCTTGAGTTTTTGTGACAAATTCTCTCGTATTATGTCTTCCTTGCCATACCGTTCCGGCGACACTATAGCTTCTCTCTCCTGATGAAGATGCAACTAACGTGTTGTTTTCTATCCTCCTCTAAATCCGTCTTGGAAGAAACTAATATTACCTCACCCCATGATGCGCCTCTCGCTAATATTTTCTATCCAATAATGCCTTTTTTGTTCAAAGAGGACTTTCTCTGGACACGCATGACGTATTGACCAGATGGTACTCTATCCGGTCTGTCTCCGCAACTGCTGATAGATCAACTTCTCCTACCCCTATCAGCAGCAGTTTCCCTTACAGTTCAGTATTGTTTCCTCCGCTCTTCTTCCTGTCAACTCATTATAGAATGCACCCAAGAAATAAAAAGTGAACACGACATTCCTTCACTTTTTCATATTTTTTCCATCTTGTCTTACTTAATCTAAGTCCTCTTTCGTCACAATTACCTGTGTTTACTCAGAACTGAACTGGAGCTACACAGTATGACTTTAAATTACAATTTTTGAAAATCCCTCAAATGTTTCGCATCTCCCATGATGGCATTGTAACGCCACCATTCAACACAACAAACACGCCTGTTATCACCATATCATCCACCAGTGCTATAAACACGTATTGCACACAGTACATTCTACGGGAACCTCAGATCATCATCTTGCAATATAGACGAGACAGTATTCCGTCCGCCGCATCATTTCCAACATTCTAAGGTACACACAACCCGAGAAGGAACTCAAGTTCGTATTTTACTATCAGATTACAACATTTGATGCAACTGCACAAAGTAAACGAAGCAAACTTCCAGATCAAAAACAGTTACCCCAGAAGAAAGCAATTATGTAACTGGTATCTCTGAATCTTAGGTAGATATGAGAATAAAAGATTGCCTTGCCGGCTATGTTAGTGACAGTGGAAAATTGATATTTAAAGAGTAAGGATGATTTCCTTAGACTTAAATACGAAAGCCCTTCCTATGAATGCAAGAATCTTGATCACTTTTTTCACTGCCTTATGCACTGATTTATTTTCTATTTTACGTTACCAGAGATTAGAACGCTTAAGTTGTTTTCCTCGTTTATCTTTCATAGTTCACCAGAATTCATACAGTAGCTTACATTTTCGTTTTCATTACCGATGTGTAAAACTTTGCACTTGTCGATAAGAATCTCCATTTGCCATTTATGAGACTAATCCATCAAAATGTCTATGTCGGTTTGAAGCTGCAGACGTTCAGGTTCGCGTGTAGATTTTTTCCCATCTTAGTATTATCTGCGAATTCTGTTATCTTGAAAAAGCAGGCGAAAACCATTCTGAGAATCGTTTAAATGGTGGTCCTCTAAATGGTTTACAATTGTACCTCAAGTGATGGTTTCCATAAGTTTTTCAACTACAGACGTTAAGCTAATTGGACAACAATTTCCGAGCAGTGACTTTTTACTTACTTAGAATATCGGTGTAGCACTGGCAAACTTGCATTCGTCTGGAACTCTTTCCGTAACAAGTGACTTATTGAAAAGAGCAGTAAAAGGTCTTAACTATGTCATTTTGCGTCTCTTTCATTGTCCTCGGATAAAACTCATCAGGGCCTGACGTTTTGTACATTTTCATTTCGTTTATTGCTGATAGTATATCTTCAGCTTGTATGTCAATTTGTTGCAGAACGTTTTTCCCTACTATCAATGAAACTGGCTTCGGGACCGTAAATACAGATGCAAAAAAAAATATTTCAGATATTCACCATGGCTTCGTTGTCCTGAGTCAAGTCACCTTCTTCCCAAACTAACGGATCAGTTTGATTGGGTAATGACTCCCTTGCTTCTACCATAACTATAAAGCTTACTTTTGATTCTTTTTCTATTTCGGCAGTGTACGCTTCATACTGACTTTATTTTTGTCGCATAAGTCTCTTAGCAACTCCATACAAATTTATATAACTTATTCCATCATGTTCGCTATGGGTCTCCTTGAGTTTCTTATGAGCTAGTGTCTTCGACAACGGTCACTACTTGATTTCATCGTTCCACCATCTTGGCTTCATTTTAGAAATAGACCGTCTACTACACACTGGCACAGAATTCTTCTACTGCTTTGAAAGTTTTACTTAAGGTTTTTCAAACTTAGTTCGCGCCGTTTTCATTGACCATGTCATCCCAGATTTTCTTGCTAAGAACAATGTGAGGATCATTAATATTTGCAAGTTTAAAGTAAGGTAGTTTTCGCGACTGTCATATTGACCAATTATACATGCAGTGTTTGAAAGTGACCTCAAAAGTATTATGTCAGTGATCATTTGCACCAAACGTGTGTAGCTTCGCAGTACACTACAAGTACTGTTTCGACCAATAAGCTTGTGAGATGTCCCTGAGCGTCCTAGTCACTATGGCCTGAACTCACAGTCACTAAAGCTTGAACTCACAACTTGCGGGTGACTCCTTCATCCCATAGTTTCTGTGTAGATCTGATTATTAAAGGTGAAAAAGTTATGGGAACAGAGAAAGACCAAAAGATCCATATCTTTCCTATCTGAGGAAAGAGGAGGTATCATAATGGTCAATTCTCGTGTGACTGGTCTCTACAGAAGCTATGAGAAGCAGCAGTCCATTCAGTCACATGCTGTGAGTTCAAGCCTTAGTTGATAGGACACACAGGAAGATCTCACAAGCGTAGTGGTCGAAATAGTACTTGCAGTGTATGATGAAGCTGCCTATTTAGATTTCATTAGGCAGAATGAGAGAATATCGCGGCCTTTCGGTAAGGATTTTGACTGACAAAGGAAGGTTATAAAAAAATTGGAGTAAGGAAAGTGGTAGTTAGAGCAAAAGAACAAAAAGAAAAACAGAAGCAGTCGACATATATCTTAATCCAGATCGATGAAGCGTGCAACAAGAGTATTGGTATTGGAACAGACACCATGAAAAATAAACATGGTCTTACATTATTGCTAAGAAAAATGTTAAAATATAGAGTTAAATATATACCTTTATAATTTCCTTTCGCAATGAACCTTCAGGCTCGCCACATGTATACGATTTGAATGAATGATAAAAGACTTTTCAGTTCACTAATTTACGGTGCAACGAACTTACGTATATTTCTGTTTTACATTACCTCAGATGTGTATGCAGCAGTGAAGTCTAAGACTTCCGTCTGAAAGCTAGATACATACAAGTTGGCAACTCCAATATCCACTTCGTTTCTCTCTAGTTGTCCCACCATTCCATACCAGGAGCCATTTTTTAGCTTTGAGCCCCACGTCTTTCCTGAAAAAAGATATTGACGAATATATAGGCTGTCCAAGAAACTCCTTGTTAAATACATAGAAGATCTTGTATAAGATGATACAAAAGTAAGATATGATAAAGATTTACTACGTGATCATCAGGACTAACTTTCTTCTTACAAGTAGCTATCATGGTTTGTTTGTAGAATTACTGGGCGATCTTTTGAACACATACTCTCTCCTCGTAACACACAAATAGTTATTATGTATATATGGCGTAGTCATGGCCTTTTTTTTATGTTGGCGGCTCCATTCACGGACAGAAGTCCACATGAAGGTCAGGCCTTGAACAAAATATAAAGAGGTTGATAAAAGGGAAAGAGAAGAGGCGAGGAAAAGTATTTACAAACTTTGAATGAAGTGAAAACCCTGTCTCTTAAAATGTGCGAGGTCATAGTTATGGGGAAAGACATGAGAAGATAGAAAGTTCCAAAGCTTCGAGGTGTAGGGAAAGAAGCAGTTTTCAAACCTTCCCACCCTTAAGTTGCCAACGGCCACACAGTAATCGTGTGACGCAGCAGCTTACTGAATTTTGCTTGGTCTACCTAATAGTGAAGGCACACAAGCAGCCTACCTTTCGTTGCCTAATTGTAATTGTCGTGCCAGCTGTCCTAGAAGGTAGCCGCGTCTGCTGTGAACTCCTGCACCGAGAAAATCCAGGTTAGATTTAATACCCATTTACTTATTTTTCTTTCTTTCTACGTCTTTTCGGGCAGAACTTTTGTGTTGTTCTTGTTACTTACGTTCAATATTGTAGTGCTAGGTAGTACCAATAATTGAGACGTAAAAGAAAGGAAAACTCTCCTTCAGATCACTTGAGCTGAGGAAACACTGTACAAACTGAGCGAACACGGTAGACCCCTGAAGTTTAAGGATTGCTGTCAGTGGTCATAAGGTCAGGAGTCATACAATTAAGGTCACATTCAAAGTTCTATTTTCCTTAGAGTAGAACTTCTTTTATCTTTCATTATGCCTGCAGGTCAGTAGTATTCTGTTTGCACCCTGAGGTTTAGCACTCTTATTCTCAGCATCTGGGTACGTCAGAGAGTGAACATCTGACGTCAGGAAGCAGCGCTGAGTGTTCAAGCGCACCAAACTAATCCTTTTTCTCCAAATCAGGTAAACTGACGTTTCCAAATGGCTTGGCTACTTGCTGAGCCCCGCAAACGTATGCCACTGTTCCCAATAACGACAAGAGATCGCTCCCAAGCTCTGAATGATGCCAAGTGGAGGATTTCTGCGCCAAGAACCCTCCGCACCGTAAACGAACTGTTTCTCGGGTATTAGGGTAGGTGATGTACCCTGTGATGCAGGCTGTAGGAGCAGTCTGTTTTGGTACTGACAGTAACTCAATCTTTATATATCAAGGAGGTACCAATAATGTACTCAAGGAATGGTTGGAGGAGCTTCTGTAGAAATAATGCCAGTATTTTCATCGTTTTGAGAATAGAAAATAGTGATGTAATTTGAGGAGTACATTCCAGTGTTTAATGTCACCGAGAGTATCCTTCTTCTTCAGGGCTTCACCATCTATCAACAGTGACAGTCTTTGGGAATATAACACAAGCCTAAAGCCTGACTTTGAGAGGACCCTGAGCCTCCGCATAGATGATTCCCATAAAAGAACAAACAACTGTCCCTTTCATCCTATGAGGTACTGGAATCCACACCGCCTTCCAGAGTGTCATTTCCAGTATTTTGTTTTCCATTTCATCCTCCAGCGAACTGATTTCTGAAATGCTATCGGGAAACCCTGCAGGCAGAGCTCTCCATAGGTGAGTACGACTCTGACCTTACCTGTGTAGATGGAGCCTGGAAAAGCACTGCAGATAATCAGTCCAAACCCAGCTCATCGTGGAGCCTCAAGTAAAGCAACTGTGATAAATCCATCGCGGAGAGCAAGGCTCCAGACTTGCAAGCACAAGAAAAATACTGCTTGCAGATCATCGCTGAAGTAGTTATTTTCATTGTTACTACTACTATCATTGTTATTTATATTATCACTATCATTATTAGTATCATTATCGATATCATTGTTATTATTGTTATCGTTATCATATTATTATTATCATTTTTATTATTACAATTATTACTGCTATCATTATTGTTATTATTATTATTATCATAATTACAATTATTATTACTAATATCATCATTATCATTATTATCATTATCATTATTATTACTATTATTATCATTATTATTATTATTATTATTATTATTATTATTATTATTATTATTATTATTATTATTCATCTGTTGATTTTGTGCTTCGGTAATTTGCAGTGTGATACACTAAGCTATTAGGTTCCATCTTGGAAGGGGAGCGAGAATATTTTTTCTCTGCAGGGTAAACTAACTTTCTCAATTAAGAGCAGGACACAGAAGACGGTCAGCGATCCGAAGTTAACAAGCCATATTATAGAGAGAAGAAAAAAAAGAAGCTGTATTTTTCTTTCCAAGAATATCAAATGAAGGGCAGATAAGGTTACTATGGAGACGGGTAGACTATAGTAAGCCTTGCACTTATTTTGAATATATTTCAAAAATAGATTTTAAATTTTTTACAGTCAGGTATTTATTTGCATTTTCTCTCCGTAATAAACAAGTCCGTGATTACTTGTGAGCAGAGGATTTATGTATTGCCATTCTAGTCGGTCTAGGGGAAGGAAGGAAGGATTAATTACCAACCAGTCTGTGGGATTTTGGTAGGATTTCTACCGGAGGGTAGGAACGTGGGAGGATTTACGTTGACACAGGTTGTAGGATTTTTTGGACTTCCGTTGTGAAAACTAGGATGATTTTTTTGGGAAAATGGAAAATATGGTCTTATGAGTTTGTTTTCGTAGCGCGTGTTGGACTGTTGGGCCTACGTCATTGGCGGCGTAAAACTTGCGAAAGTAATTGGCAGAATGAAGTTGTCATGATACGTAATTTTCGGAATGAAATTGGCAAAAATAATTGGCGGGAGGAGATTGGTAAAATAGTTGGTAGAGTGAAATTGGCAAAAATAATTGGTGGAAGGAGATTGGTAAAATAATTGGTAGAGTGAAATTGGCAAAAATAATTGTCAGAATGAAGGTGGCAAAAATGATTTCTTAGTTGAATAAAACGGACAAAAATGATTAGCTAAATGAATTGGCAAAATAACCGACAGAATAAGATTCGCAGAATGATTGCCTGAATGAAACTGAGAATTGTAATTGTCGAAATGAAGTCAGCGAAGAAATTGGCCTGAAAGAAACTGGCAGAATAAATTGGGGACACAATTTAGTAAAATCAGCAAAATAATTGGCCCGAATGAAAAATTGACAAATGACGAGAAAATATGGAAAATTATAATAGGTCAGAAGCAAATTGGGCGAAATCAATGGGCGGAACGAAATTGGGCACAAGTGACGTTTGCAGAAGTTTGGGGGAAGTTTGGCGGGAGCGACGCGCGCCCAGCTCACGCGGCAAGACCCGGTCGGGGGAAGTGTCTGTTTGAGCGTCAGGAACAACACGTCCGCTGGGCGTTAAGATCACTCACTGGCGTCCGTCTCCGTGATCGTGTTATCTTACTCCCTCGTACTGATGGCGCACCGGTCGCTTTTGGTTATCTTGTGTTTGCTATCTTGCGTCTAGTATCTTACTCTTCTGTCTTGAGTTCTTTTTCACAACCGTTGTGGTTATGGAGGTGTTATCTTAAGACCTTCCTTATAACGGATTTATCTTATGATATTTCTTGGGATGGTGTTATCTTTGTATCTTCCTCGTAATGATGATATTATTTAAGATCCTCTATAACTGTATTGATTAATGACCCATCTGATGGAGTTATCCTTCAGTCTCCCTTATCATAGTGTTATCTTACCACCCCCTTTATAGTGGTGTTGTCTTGAGACCCTCTTCACGATGGTTTTATCTTAAGAACAAAAAACTCTGTAACGGTGTTTTTTTTTAACAACCCGCAATAATTGTGTTATCTTATGTTCTTCATGGTCTTGTATATCCTTTTGCAAGTGTCATTTCTCCAAGTTCATAACGGTATCACCTTCCGTCCTCTATATACAACAACATTATCTCTCTCTCTGCGTCTTGATACCCGATTCCTTTTGAAAAGAAAATAATAACTCCTACACCTTTTCAGGAACTCGTAGTATCAGATTTTTTAACTCTAATTTAGGATTTAAATCTGTACAGTAAGGCTGACACGGACGAGAGATTTAAAAAAATATTGTAAAGGGCAGGAACCGAGACAGATTTTGGGTTTAGTGTCTCCCTCAAACGAAGTATGAGGAATAATGAGGCTTATTATTGATAAGATATATAAGGTACTGGGAGGGCCTTCCCCCTTATACGGTGGGAGGGTGAGAGACGTGATAGACGAAAGCAGAAATTTAAGAAGGAGAAAGAGAGAGAGAGAGAGAGAGAGTAATGAAAATAGGGCAGGGATGATTTAGGGAGTATGAGAGAGAGAGGGGGCAGCGTTGTGGACAGAGGGAAGTGATTGTTTGGTCAAGAGGGGGAAGTGAGTGGGGCCGAGATTAATATTCATATGGTATGGGACACGTTGAAGATGGATCCGCGTTACGTTATTGGCTCAGGCACATGAAAAGGACGGCCCCTGCAAAAGACGAATTTGATGACAGGAAGATGAATTACGAGTTTTTACTGTTTAGTGTAACCAAGAACACTGATGTGAATGATACTGATAATGATGATAATAATGATAACAGCATCAACAGTTGTAGTCGTAGTAGCAATAATAGTAGTAGTGGAAGTACTAATAGTAATAGTAGTAGTACTAGTAGTAGGAGTAAAGGAAATAATAATAATAATAATAATAATAATGAGAATAATAATAATAATGATAATAATAATAATAATAATAATAATAATAATAATAATAATAATGAGAATAATAATAATAATGATGATAGTAATAATAATAATAATAACAATAATGACAAAAGAAATAATGATAATAATCCCTTCTCTTGGGGCTCCAGCAGCCATCAGCTACGCTCCACTCAGTAGCATGGACAGGATGGACTCCTCTAAACAGGGACGTTCTTTCACGAGACTGTTCTCCCTTTCTTCGGCTGAGGATGATTCAGCCTCGCCGAAGGTGACTTTCCACCCGCGGTGTACAGTGACCTCAGGCAGGCGGGGCCCGGTAACACCTCTCTCTCTCTCTCTCTCTCTCTCTCTATATATATATATATATATATATATATATCAGTGATGATAATGTATATTTAACACAAGAGATGTTTTTCTCTTTTTTTT
>JAYMFT010052514.1:0-15194 GCA_038088735.1 Panulirus argus
ATTCGAGCCCAAGGAGGACCCGTGCATGCTTCAATACATCACAGAAGCGTGTATGTGTGTATATATATATATATATATATATATATATATATATATATATATATTCACGTGTGTGCATATCTGAATACGTATACTTTCTTTTCGACTATGTTTATACGAGTTCGTGTTTATAGGAAAGTGTACCTTGCTTGTGTGCATGTGTATGTGTTTGTCCGTGGGTATCTATGTATGTGTGTAACGTTCTGACGTAACTGGACACATAATGTGTTAAGCCACATGATGTCCCGCCCGTAAAACCTCTCTCGAAACTTTAGGTCGATCTTCCTAACTCCAGCATGTGGTACTCACGCCCTATGCTCCCAGCTCGAGCTGGGACTTATTCCCTGGGAGTCTGTGTGGGGGCGTTGCAGCAGAACATATTTTATTTACCATCACCAGCTCTCTCGCTTGTTGCCACACTCGCACGCTTACGGTCGCTCCCACTCGCTCCAGCCCGCTCTCTCCCCCTCAACTCTCGTGTCCGGGTCTTCCACCACACCTGCGGGTCTGTACAGTACAACCGCAGGCCTTACACAAGGCTTGAGGGTCTACGAGTAACGTAGCCAAGACTCCCACCATTTTAGAGGAAATTTTGAACAGAAAAAAAAAAGTTTCCGAACAGTTGACATAAGCGGCTGTACAGGGGTTGGATTCCGAATGAAATAAACAGGGTTTTGGGACATTCAGAAAGAAATATTTGCTGATAACAGATATCATTGAAGTGTTTCTCTAATCTTGATCTGAGGTAATGATAGTCTGTATATCTTCTGCATGAGAAGGTTGTTTATTTCATTGCTCTACCACTCTTCATATGAAAAAAAAGAATTACCCACTTAGTCGTTACGTTCCCTTGATACCGTTATTTCGGGGCACTGAATCATTATGGTGCTGTCGAATTACTGTAATATTTTGAAGGTTTCTATTCGGTTTCCGGGGAGTCTGCACCTTTTCTGGGGGATTTATTTATTAGTCTTTAGTTTTTTTTCATAATGTTTATTTCTAGTACAAGAATTCGTTTTGTTTTTTCTTCTTTGACTTGGTTCTAGTTTTTCTTTAAATTTGATCAGGTTTGGTGACCAAAACTGAACAGTGTATTCCAAGTCAGATCTGACTAAGGCGTTGTACAGGATAAGTATTGTGTCATTTGTGTTCTGGTTTATATTTGTGACTTTGAATCATAACTGTTGTTGGCTGTGGTACGGAGCGGGGCATTGTCTTCCGCATTGGAAGTCATTACTGATAGTCACTCCAAATTGTGGTTCTTTTCATACTTGTAATATTTGTTTACCGGAA
Organism: Panulirus argus; assembly: GCA_038088735.1. Taxonomy (NCBI): domain Eukaryota; kingdom Metazoa; phylum Arthropoda; class Malacostraca; order Decapoda; family Palinuridae; genus Panulirus; species Panulirus argus. The sequence goes on from JAYMFT010052514.1 coordinate 1,333, forward strand.
GTTTTGTTCTCGTGATTTATATTTTTAGCGCCAAATTGTATTACTTTGCTTTTGTCATGTCTCGCACCATTCCGTTATTCTTCCTCTCTACTGGACTGTATTTCCTGATTTCGTTCCGTCGGCAAATTTCGAAAGTCCGTTGGTGACTCCAGTCTCTAGGTCGTTGATGTAAGTCACGAAGAGAATAGGTCCCAAGACTGAGCCTTGTGGTACCCGCTCGTCCCCATTTGTTACCACTCGTTTTCTGTGTGACAACCGCACTCCTGACCGCTCACAAACTCGACCTCCTGCGCTTTGGACTCAGTTCTACTCGGCAGTCTTTCGTGTTGCCCTTTGTCGACAGCTTTACGAGAGTCCAGGTATATAACATCAGAGAACATTTTGGAGTTCCACTTATTTTTATTTAAAAAAAGCAGGATTCATAAAACAAATTTCTTGTTCCGATAATAATGTTGACCAGTTATTAGTCTATCTAATGATTTAATCTCATTATTTCTAATAGTTTTCCCATAAGGCTAATGGGTAGTTCGAAGTGTACTTTCTGTTTTTTTGTTTTTTTTATAAATGTGTATTACATCTGTTGGTTTCATTTTGCATTTTCCCTTCCTATATAAAGTTGTTGAAAGTGGTCGGAATTGCTGTTTGTTAGATGACTTATGATATTTTGGGAGAGATACCGTTTAGAACAATCGACTTGCTAAGATTTAGTTTATCTAGATAGTTAAGTAGTTAATAGTATTCAGTATGTTTAATATTTTTTTTTTCTAATTATAGGGCTGAAGTATACGTCGTTGCCTATGGTACATTAGACAAATTTTTGATGGTAAAAACTGAATCTAATTCTTACTGAGAAGCTATTTCTTCACTGTCGCTGTTCACTATGCCATTTTTGACTCTATCAATGGGAAGTAATATGTTATTCCAGTTTCTGCTGGCCTGATACAGCTTGCGTTACCAGAGTCGTGACGTAATTTGTCGGAGTTGGCAAGTGTGAAATTTTTAGTATGTTGTTTTCTTCGAAATCGAATAGTTATTTTGCAGTGAATTATATGATATATTTTTCGCTATTTGTTAGCTTTTAACGGACCTCACAGGTGCTAGTTAGGTCTGTGTTAGTGGAATCCACTAATACTAAAATATAATCGCCTGTTATTGTTGGGTTCGGGTAATTTGGTTTAAGAAGCAGTAGTCATTTAGATCAATTAGTCTGTTTCCCTCGTGTTCACTAGTATAAAGCTTGAGTTTATATTGGCTCTGCCAAGATCTCCTACAGTTATTACTTCTCTGTTACGAACTACGGATTCATTGTCATCATAGAAAGCTCTGTCGTTTTCCTCACTTTGTACGATAACCCAAAAATGAAATTAGTTATTCATTAATTCGTTAAGCAGTGAATCGTATGTGTCGACGTCTCATGTTTTAATCGTGTTTGCTGCAGTTCGTTTCGTAAGTGTGATATAACGACACCACCGGATTCGCTCTGTAGTATGTCTTCTGAGAGAGTAGAACTAACCGGGAATCGCTAACTCCACCCGTAAGAGAAGTATGCATATACGTCATGGTTGTCATAACAGGCTATTCTGATGGTAGTTCACCGGATGTAAGGTCAGTACTTAATGGCATTTGGTCTGCGAATGCATTAATGTATCGCTCACACACGCACGGCGGTGAGTGTGCTTGGAGGCTCGCTGTGTTGATGGAAAGGGGTCTTTTAAGACTGGCTGGAGGAGAGGGAGTCAGAGATGAGGTCAGGAGATGCTGGATTCTGGGATGGGACTAGGAGGGGTACGTGCGCAGGCCTCGTGGGGTTCTAGGAAGATGGTTGTGGTCACTGAAGATGTGTACAACTAATTCTCTGATTAAACTTAAGCCTAGAGTCGATGTCTCGCCTCAGACTGAAACTTGAAGTCTCTTGCATCGTTTCACTCGTAGTAATTACGTCTTATCTGCCGGTTTTCGTCAGCGACACAGGAACTCTTGTCAGAAGGACAGTTTCACCGGGTACACGCAATTTCGCCATCTTGTTTTAAGAAAGAGCGACATATCGTTGCTTGTGGAATGTTGGTTAAAGGTGATGGGAAGGAACGCGTGTCTTCCTCGGGGGAAGCAAGAGGCTACGACCCTTGTAGCACGAAGGTACTGCTATTTGATCACTTGCACGGCCCCTAGGCACAACGGTAACGACCCTTGATCATGACGGTGCAAATCTTAATCACGACGGTACGACCCTTGGATATGGTCTAGCGGCCTCTGCCAGGCCATGAAAACCAAGAGTCGTACCGTCGTACCCAAGATGTCAGTATCACAAGAGTAATTCAGCATAATTAAGCGCATATTACTCTGTATTAACCTAATATTACTCTGTCAGTCATTTATGAGATTCCTGGAATCTTGAACAGTTCTAGGAACAGACACACATTAATCGGAATATGTTAGCTTGCTTCTGCATATATAGTCTATTTCTTCTCCTCTCATACTGATATAGAGAAAGTTTGTTGGTGCTGCCGCGACACTAGATGTGAGGGGAAGGTTTAAAGCTCTTCTGTGGTCAAGTATGTGACTTTTCAAGGATTTCTGGGCATTTTTTTTTTTCATGATCTTGGTCATTCCTGGGATTCGTACGAAACCAAGTAGAACTCTGGGTGGTTGGAAAGTGGGTGGGGGGTTACGGGTGGGGCCCAGGGATGGGGCCGGGTCTCGGCCCATATGGCTTACCACACCATTTCTTGTCCTGCCTCCATGCTCATCTCAGAGATTTTGCTCCATCAACCAGCTAATGCTGGACAACTGGGCTGCTGTGTGCTGGTGTATAATGACGTCAGTGACGATCCTCATGAAGGAACCAATCGTTTCATCGCGAGGCGGGTGACGTCGTGTGATTCGGGTTCCCGCGCAACACCTGCCTGAAGTTCACATTCTTTCTCGCATTCCTCGCGTTGTTGGAAAATCTTAGCATCACGGGACACGATTTTATTACACACAAAAATTTATTTTTTTGACGAAGTGAGGAATATGAGATGAGCGAAAGTGGCTGTAAATGAAGGTAAATTCTTTTAAAAAGGGATCCATCTTGTCAAGGCAAAATACAGCGCAGTTGCCTTTGTCTCCAGGCCTAACAGCATACCGTATCAACGGTACTAGCGGTCAATAATCAGCGTTCCCATGTCTCCTGGGTGTACCTTGTCTTGTTCGATTTTATCATAATGGCTTTGGCTACGGTGGGGATGGGGGTCTGACTGGGGGTCTGTAGGGCGCTTCTAACACTAGTATCGCCGAAAATCTCATAAGGGGATTTATTCCATTTATATGGGAGATTAATATGAAATGAACAGTAATCACAGCCCTTGAATCCTAAGATATTTGATCTGTTTTTAATACTTTATTGTAATATCTGTTCATGAAGTGTCGCTTTATAGACGGAAAACAGATGAAGACACTGGAGCTTCCCGTTTTCTACGGGGGTTAGTACACTGTTTGGTGGTGTTCCTGCGCGCTTGTTGCTTTAGTACTGGTGGTTGTGGTGTAGTGTTCGTTGCGTGTATCCTGTGTTACTTGTGCTGTATATTTTTTTTTTTTTGTAGGTGTGGTATGCGAAGGTATGGGTCATTGATGGCTTATTGAGATGTTATTTTCCTCCTCTTCTCCCTCGGATGTGTCTAGTGTGAGGAAGGAGGTCATTGAAGGTATTAGCGTCTTCATCTGTTAACCCGTTGGTATTGAATTATTTTTCTTTTACTGTAGCTTGTAAGGATAGAGAGAGGATGATATTGTTTGTGGCTGATGGTTACTGGAGGATGGTGGTAATAGTACTTAGTCGTAATAGTCTAACCTCGATAGTGAGGTCAATGTATGAAACACGTCATACATAAGCATAGTTTATCGCAATCTAGCCGTGTTCGCGTACACACATTCACACGGGACACTTTGACGTATTAGAAGTACACAGAAGAATGTCCCCGTCAGCTGAATACTGGAACGACTGTAGACAGAGTCCAGGTTCAGACGGTACCCTCGGTCGACACAACAAAACTATGTAGCAGCTAACAGCCCCCTCTGGAAGCGCCAGGGCAGTATACCATCTGTGTAGGAAACCGCTGTGTATCACGTTGCAAAACATGTCCCCATCCTGCAGTGGAGGGAAGCATAATATTACAGTCAGATATCCTTAATCCGGCGTTCTATGGTCCGGGAAAAAATAGAATCTGGCTTAATGCGGCAAAGTTTCTATGGCTTGGAAAATTGCCTGCATCCCTAAACTCCAAATACCCTTTTAACGCTGTTAAAGACCTAGTTCTCAAGTTTGTTTATATCAACAATTTATTACTTTTCTGTGTTTCTTTTTTTTTTTACGAATTTTTGTCGCAATCTCCACCCCGACGATGCGACGCCGAAGCTATACTTTCCGGTATCTGGAAAATAAATATTTTTCAAGTGAAAACACTTTCTCTGTTATGAAATAAAAGAACATCATATACAATAAATAAAACGGCTTGGAAGCAGGTAATAAAGTCCTCCGTTTACCCAGGGAGACAAAGAAACTTCCAATAAGACAGTATAAGCAAAATTGCGTTAATCGCCACACCTGTCTGGTGTTGACAAGTATTGCTTGGGGGCTTTACCCTTCTTTTTCCGTTGGCAGCAGCACCACTGCCTGCTGAGGCCTTTTTTTATTGATACTCTTGTTCCGTTCGTTTCCTCAGCTTCTGGAGATGTTTACATCGTTTCGTTGTGGCGCTCGGTATGTGGATTTTGTTCGTATTCGTTGTATAGGGGGACCACCAACAGAACGATGCTCCCTTCAGAGATGTTGTGACACTATATCAGTTAGGACATATTTACACTCTTCCCCATCCGTAACAAATTTATCAGTTGTTTTGGAATTATTCGTAACTACTTAAAGTGGTCTTAAAAGATTTTTCGGCTTGGTGGGTATAGCTTTATGGTCGTAGTATTATCTTGATCACCTGAAGGAGGTGTTATCATCTTGAATACCTGAAGAAGGTGTTCGTTTTACCATTGGTGTTTATAACTTGACACTAAAGACCTTAGCGATCCTGGCTGGCAACAGACTTAAAGACTAAAATAACCGCCCAGCCAACTGTCGTTAAGCAGAGTTCTCGTGTGAGCCATTAGAGGTCTTATACATAAAGGTATATTGTGTCCCCATAACCAGGAGGGCGCGCTCCCACGGGCTCCTATCCAAGACTAAGGACATGAACACTGAAATGGGGTGATTATTTTCCCATGAATGATTTCTAATGGTTGATAGTGGTAGTTTGGCCATGAGAGCGTCCGTTCCAGCCGAGGGGCTGGAATGTTCCGCCATCTGCAACTTAAAGTGTCTTTTTATTTTAACAATATGGGCTGCCTTACAGCTACCGCACTTATTTGTTTACAAGAGAAGATTGTAAATCTCTGGGAATAACGTCATTCAATTTAGATAATCTTTCAAATCCTTTGTCTTGAATGCTAATATATATATATAGTATACTACGTAGATTGAAACTTTTGGACTGTTTGTATAATGGAAAAATTGGACCACTGCTCTTGCAGCTGTTTGGTTTTTGATAAAGATATAATTAGTGGCTTTTCTCATAAATACGTTCCTAAAATCACAAGGAATTCGTTATCGTATAAGTGTTTTCTTAAAAAGTACTAATTCTCATTGAGTCTGAGGTAATTTGAACAAATGCTAAAAGCTCTCCGCATCAAAGCATGAACAAGATTACATTTAATACAGTAGGAATAGCAGAGATGACTTGTACACAAGCCTGTTTTCGTAGGTTTCTGATAAACTGATTTCAAAGAAGTTGTTTAGTAGCGTAGTTGTTGCATATAAAAGTGGAAGAACGTAAATAATTCATACGTCAGATGTAAGTTTCAAATTTTCGTGTTGAAAATAAAAACGATTTGAAAACAAGAGGAGTTGGTCATGAGAATTAAAGTTTAATCTTACCCCAGTATGCACGGCACTCGGTTCTTTGCAACAGCAGCGAACCCATTCCTTCCAAACCTCTTCATAACGAACCGCCAACCCCCAAGTAGAAATAAAAATCTTACTCTTGCCTCACACTTTATCAGTATAAGCTCAGAGATCCTCCCTTCCCCCAAGAAACACAGCTTTGAAAAAACATACGCACCGAAATGACCCAAGAAACACTAAAAAAAACACTCGCCCTCCAACCTATTCTTCAACATCACGCCACTAGAAATACAATCAACTGAAACACCGATTCAGCATAAGCTAAGGCCTCTCATGCCAAGGCTTCAGCTTCCATACCGGAGACACGAACTCCTACTCCTTAGTTCTCCAGTTCTCACTCCACAGACACACTTGCACATCATCAAACTCTTTGACTTGTCACCCCGCCCGCTGGACACTGCTGGCTATGTAAGCGCCTCAAGATCACAGGAATCTGAATGACAGTACTATTAACTATTAGGATTGTAGTCATTAATTACGATATATATATATCTTTGAGAATACCTTCGTGGAAACCTACGTAGATGATGTTTGGTTATGTCAGACCACAACACGTCGAAAGCATGTGCATGGCAGCAAAACAAGTCTGCAGTATTCATTAGTTTGCATTTGAATGCTCTGTGTTAAGTGCAAGGTTAGGTCTGGGAAGGACTTACAATTGGCAGCAGCATGTCAACAATCACCGTCATCATAGTAGACATCAGTAAGCTAGAATGCATCCTCCTGTAATACACAACCGGTCTTCTTGTCTGACAAAAGTCACGAAGGAGCGATCTCTAGAGATGTATCATCCCAATTTTTCTTTATTTTCTTTTTGGGTTTCCCATCCTTACATTATATATCATTTATAAAGAAAATATTTCTTTCATGCATACGCATTATATATTATCACTGTTGGGAAAAAGGAAAATTAGGTAGACGGAGTAAGAGGCAAGACAGCACCCTCGCCTTTCCCGGCTGACCACCCGCCCACGAAGCCGCCGGTGTATATGTCAAAACTCAGCCCACTACTATTGAGATATGACAAAGCGATATCATAAAGGCATATCTTGGTTTAAGCTGCTGATTTGTGAAGGGACCAGCTTGTTAAGGTAACGCTGGAGGCAATAAAATGATGGAAGTATACTCGTTATAATGAGGCTTGTTTGGTAAATTTTGCTTTGGTATCTTTCCAAAGACTTCAAGCTATGTTTTCTTTAGGGAGATACGTCGGTAGAAAAACGACCAAAGGAGAATATTAAGCACCAGTTGTAGCTGTCAATTTTGTCTGTTTCGATATCTTCTGTGCTTATTTCTTTTACGTTGATGGAAAAAATCTACTTTAAGCTGTCCCAAAATACCGACTCTACCGGCTCTCTCTCTCTCTCTCTCTCTCTCTCTCTCTCTCTCTCTCTCTCTCCCTCTCTCTCCCTCTCTGGTCCTTCGGTGGAATAGCCTCTCCCTTAATCTGGCTCCTTCTCTCCTCTCCCTTCCTACCTTTCCCAATTACGGCTTGCTCCTCTGTCACATCTTTTTTTTTCCTCCCTCCCATTCTCTAAACTCCTTTTTTCTCCCTCTCACTCTCTAGTGTCTTCCGCCTGCCACCTCTCCTTCAGCTCTCACCCTTGTTGTCTTCTCGGCCGGAGGGGGAGGGGGAAGGGAGGGGGGGATGTCGGACTGCACTGGCCATTATCACACTCCACAAGGCTTCCCTCCCCCCTCCCCCACCCCTTTCAAGCTGGCTGGTAATTACCCTCGCCTTATCAACACTGTCAAACTCTCCCGGTCGCCCCTTGATGCCTCAATCCTTTTGCCCTCTCACGTGGCGCTCTTTTCCACACTGTCTCACAATGGCACCCTCTTGATGACACTGGCATGACACCCTCCTCATGACACACTCAACTTGAGCGCTCTTCATGACACTCTCACTTGACGCTTTCTTTCTGACGCTCTCACATGGCGCTTTCTTCATGACACTCCCCCTCGGCGCTCTCTTTATGCCACTCTCTCCAGGTTCTCTTTTCCTGTCGGGCTCACTTGGCGCTCTCTTCATAACATTTCCTAACAATTGCTCTCCAGCGCCTCTCACTAGGCGCCCTCTCAACTGCCAGTTTGTCATTATCGTTTGTTTTTGCACTCTCCCCGTACTTACTCTCACTCTGATTAGCATGACTCTCACTTTGCTCTCCCTGTGTAGTAATTCCCGTTCTCTTCGTCATCCATCTTGACATCGTGTCTCATACGATCACCTACATCGTCACTCTCACTCCCATCATTATCACCACCCTCACTGGAGGCTCTTCACATTATCACTCTCACAGCTTCATCATTCTCCTCTTTCGCTCCCTGGTATGTTGCACTAACCGCTCTCTTCCCCATCACTCTCACATGACAATATCTCCACGGCTCTCACTTGATAGTATCAGCATCACTCTCACTTGGTGTTCTCGACATCAACTTCATTTACCAATCTCAGCAATATTCCCACCTGGTGCCCTCACCATTACTCTCACTTAACGCTCTCTTCATCACTCTCACTTGGCGTTCACCTTATTACTCTCGCATGGCGCTCTCTTCAGTGTTCACTCTCACTTGCTGCTCTCTCGTTCAGCCTCATCTAGTGCTCTCTCCATTACTCTTTCCATCATTCTTCCTTGGTAACCTTTCCATTACTCTCACTTTGTGCCATCTCTCTCTTTCTCTCTCTCTCTCTCTCTCTCTCTCTCTCTCCACACACACACACACACAGTGGTCCTTGACCGGCCTCACCTGTTGTTTAGCTCCAATATCTCATTATGTCATTATATCCATTATACCTGGTTAGGTCGTTAAGCGAGGGACATTTAGCCTCATTATGCCGACCGACACAGATCATTTTGATTGTAAGTGGCCGCCCGACTGGGTCGTGGGTTTGTTTTCCTTTTCACTGTCAAGAGCAGAGTCTTGTTCCACCTGTGGCCGAGAGAGGCGCTAGTGTTGCGTCACTGCTGCTGTGTGACCGTTATACTGGAAATATTTATGATCCGTTCCTTCCCATGCAATACCCCATTTTTATTCGCCTTTTTTGGTGGTTATTCATCTTTATTTTTTCTTTATTTTCTTTAAGATGGAACGTTTTACCGGATTTTAATGAGGTTTGATTCATCTGAAGGCTTACGTGTTCTAACCCATTTTCTGTTTTACGCGTTCTAACCCATTTTCTTTTACTCATGTCGAAAAGTCAAGTTGGCAACTAGAAGAGGGAGTAACATGCTAGTTCGAACATTATCCTTTCCTTTCTTAACTAATACTACTTATATGGTACAGGGAAATCTTGTGATTGTAATAGATGAATATCAAAGCACAGGATATTCACATGCTGAAATCCTTCTAGAGAGCGATTTTAGCTCATGCATTGCTCTCCAAATAGCGAAAATTCATACTTCAAATACCATAAACAGATATTTTGTATTTCTTTGATCATTCAGTTGGAAGGAAATATAGTGCCTTTGCCTATCTGTTATTACAGACTGGATCAGAGTTGGATGTGTGCGCGTATTATGTTTTGATCGTGTCATTAGTTGCCGTGCGACTGCACATGCGCTTCCAACGTTATAATTGTCAACTTGTGCCTATTTCATTGGTCGGCATTTTGTGGTTGTATCCTTGAAACGTTACTGTTAACAATGGGACAATCTGTCGTCTTGTCACTGGTCAGTGTTTTCTTTTTTCGTATATTTTCTTTTCGAGTAGAAAACAGGAAAGAACTCCAACAAATCACAGAAAACAGTATAAGAATGTGACAATTCATGTGCTCGTGTTTGTCAAACATAACACCAGTGGGTTCGTGTGTGTGTGTGTGTGTGTGTACAGCAGTCGAGTTGTTGATTTATAATATCAAAGCCGTAAGGATGTGTGTATTTTCGTATGTGTTTATATGGTTGCATGTGTAGTGTGCGTGTTTTATGTGTGTATCTTATTTCAGTGTGATCACTTATTTGTATTGTAAGATTAGAGGGGGGGGGTGTTCGGCACTCTTGGGGGTCCCATCTCTTGAACTTTCTCAATATCATAGTCTTATATAAAAAAAGTCTTGATTTGTCCATATTCACTGTCTCATAACTTGGTTCAATATGTTCACTCACTACTTTTTCATATCTCTTCAAATAAGTTTCTTGCTTGATTTCATATACTGGCCTCCGGTTTGTCTGTCTTTACATCTTGCGGAAAAAAAATGTTTAATGTGTGTGTGCGTGTATGTGTGTGTGTGTGTGTGTGTGTGTGTGTGTGAGTGTGTGTGTGTGTGTACTATTAGTGTGTTATAGGGAGAGGGATTTACTCTCGTGTTTTTGTTCCTGTGTCTGTTCTGCTGTATAAGTATACGAGTTTGTCCGCAAGTGCAGCAACTCAAGTAGTTTTCAGACAGTTCATCATATAACTTATTACGAAGGAAAGTTAGTCATGATATGTTTCCTAGACTCGTTTTCACAATCTCGTTTTCCTAACCATCGAATGACTCCATTTACGAAACCCGTCTGCCTTAGACGCTGTGGGAATCAAACGTCATCGCCACAACTTGTTTGGACGCCGATAGCTGAAAAAGAGAAGAAAAATAGGGTTGTACTGGACATGCTTCTACACTTCCAGCTAGCAGAGTTAACGTACACAAAGCCGTCTGAAAATATCTGGAAACAACAGCGACCTTGTCGTGAACGTTAGTGAAATGTCAACAAGCTAGCATTCAAGATGCACAGTGCTAACAAACAGACCCTTGTCAGCATCACCACTCTGCAACCAACGCCATCTATTGCCTGGTGGCGTCAGTATCACCACTGTCAAGTACCGCAGTTGGCAAGAGGGCCTCCCGTCTGCTCTTCCACAGACGATTCACCGCTTGGTTCCTTAGTACCATCTTCATCGCTGTAGTATTGCTGCCACGTAAGAACTCGTTTAGTAACGAACACAGTAGCATTACTTGTAAGCCATCCACTTGTTTCAGACGGAAAAAGGTTAGAATAGTTTCACTTATACGATGAATTCGTTTAGGGAATCTGAGAATAGGAAGGTGTATTGGCAAGCGTGATGATTAATACATTTTAATACAATGGCATTCCCTGCCTAGTTGCGCGTTACGCTTGCAAAATCTGACGGCATTTACTTTGGAGAGAACAGACTGAGGTCTTTAAGTAGATGTTAATTATTTAAGTTATACTTAATGCGCTAATGCTTTGGAAAAATTATATTTATATGAACGTTGTCTCGTGTAAAGTGCGCCATCTTCAGGAGGTATTGTTGTAGTAAACTGGGGAAAGCTGAGTTTCACTTGATCATTGACTGTCCTATACTTAGCGTGACTGCGGGAGAGAGCTGAGTACCTGTGTTTGTCTCTACATTCGGTCCAATACTTGAGCGTTTAAACACGGCAGGTACAACCTTTAAGCACACCAGCACGACCTAAAAGAAGTACGGGATGACCCTTGAGTACATTTGAACGAGGCTTCGGTAAGTTGGTGTGAAGTTTGACCTGTCAACCGTTAAGGGTCATAGCAAGAGACAGGCCTTTATTTTCAAGGATCTTGTCGTTAGCTCAAGCATCGAACCGTCCTGCTCATTGATCATACCGTCTTGCTCAAGATCGTAATTTAATAGTCACAATGATTAGCGTATAATCTCACCATATACAGGTAGGATAGTTCATGCCTCTACCTGTATGTGCCTTGGGACCGTACGTGGGTCTCCATGTCAGTCTGTTTAACTGGCATTTTCTACGTCTTATCCGTTAGAGCTGTCTGTAAACGCCCGTTGTTTGTCGATTTCTCTTTTTATTAGCGGGTCTTACTCCTGCAATTTCTCACCAGTCTCAACTAAACTTTGTAGAATGTTCAATCAAGCACCCGACAAAGTATTCCAAAAAAAGATCAATTTCGGATTCACTCTCGTGCAACAGACGAGCCGTCTCGTTTAGTGCGCAACTCTAACGTGAATTCATCTTATCACTTTGATGATAACCTCCAACTGACGAGGAAGGACATAAGGTATGGTCAAGGAATTACTTATTTGTACTGGAGGGAGGGACTTTCCTGACCTGTGCAACAGGAGAGGAAGCACCCTGACGTGTACTAGATGGAGGAACATTTCTGACACACACTACTGAGATGGGTAAGCAGCAGGAATCTGCACATCTGTCGTATCCACTCCTTTGCCACTCCGCTAACCCGACTTCTATCCAAAACAGACGGTAGATCTAAACAGTTCGTGCCCAGCTGGCATACCCTGACGTGTCCTAAGGGAGTATTCCTCTGGGATAGCTTCGGTACTTGCTCGCCTATTTCGTCTGCGTCTAAAACCCCAAACTTGATCACAGTACGACTTCTCCCTCTTATCCTATTAACAGTGGCGTTCCCTAGGTTCCTGTCCTATAGTCTGCTCCCTTTATTCTCTCCATAAATGATCTTTTCTCATCAACTCTTTACCGTATTCAGTACTGGGCTAATGATTCCGCTTTACGCACAACTAGCTTTCTAACCTCTCCCTCCTCATGCTATTTCTCGTTCTCTTTCTCGCCCTTTCTTGGATCCGTGCAGCATCTCGGAAAGAAGAAAATAAAACCTAGTTAAATTCAAAGGTGCTGAGACGCAATTTCTCCCTTGCATCTCATTGTCACTCGTTCCCCTCCTTATCAATTTCAAAGCACCCCATATCAACCCTGCACTACCTTTTACTTACAAAAATTATCATGCTGGGCGCAGCCATATCCTTCACTCACTTCTGGGAACCCCACATGATCAACAGAGCGAAGCCCGCTTCCCAGAAGCTAGGAATGTTGTACAGGTGCCCTAATTATATTTTCTTTTGAGCTGGTATTCCATATCTACTTGGGGTTTATTCGCTTTAGTAGAGAGTACTGCTCACATATCTGGGTTCCTTCTGCAAACACCTGCTGACTCCTGATTAATTTCCTGATTGTTTTTTCTCTTACTTTCATCATTTCACACGAGATATCCTCAATTAGGGCACGTTTTACCCGTGCCTTGTCAGTCTATAAACGAAATTTTGTTAAGATTTATATAGCTATTCCATCTCCAGTTTAAACGCCTGTGATGTGGATGCAAGTATCTGAAACGTAACTGTGTTTTTCAGTCACCAAATTAGACACATGTAGCGCAGATACCAAGTGTCTGGGACGTAACTTAGACCCCATATCACCGAGTTAGGCGCACGTTGATGCTGACTACGAGTGTGTGGGACGTAACGTGTTGTAGTTAATCGCGGTTATGGAACCAGAGTGACTACCAGACACTCGTTCAGCATCGTTATGTAATGTCATGTGTACGTGGTCAGGCAACACACCGTGAGGGTATTCGTGAAGCCCCGACCAGCACGGTACGACCCTTAAACACGTCGGTACGACCCATGAGTTCGACAGTACAGCCTTTAAGTACGACGGTGCTACCAAAAACATGATGGTTAGACCTTTGAGTACGACGGGACGACCTTTAAGTACGACGGAGAGACCCTAGAGTATGAAGACGGTATGACCCTGGAATTCGACGCTGCAGCCCTTGAGTTTATCTTCACCTGACCCTTAAGGGTCTACTTTAAGGGTTAAATCTAGAGGGTCGCACAAGTCGTGTTCAAAGGGATTAAGATGAAAAGAAACATTTGTACATTTGATTATGACAATATTGAGTGGATAAGTTTGCCATACCAGAATAAGAAATGAGAAAATAAGATGAGATCAAAGGTTAACTGGTTGATGGTTAAGGGTCTGCTCTCTGAATACGACCAGCCACTTTTGTTTTTGTCAGCTGAGACGGCAGCTGCACAACTGGGACCCTAATGAAGGCAAATTATCTCCCACCCTACCCATATACCTGATCGCTATGACCATTCTCCTAATATTCTGGATTTGTTTTTCACT
>JAYMFT010052525.1:0-15194 GCA_038088735.1 Panulirus argus
ATGAGCCAGGTCATAGTTATTGGGAAAGACATGAGAAGGTAGAGAGTTCCAAAGCTTCGACGTGTAGGGAAAGAAGCCGTTCTCAAAACGGCACACCCTTGAGTTGCCGATGCCTACACAATAATCATGTGACACAGCAGCTTGCCGAGTATTTCAGTTTACGCCAGGTTCCCATTCATCCTCAGAAGGGAAGTTGAGGGCGCTTGGTTGGCTAGGAGCGACGTGCCCTGTTCGGGATTCGAATCTGGGCCCGTGAGTTTTGTGGATGGCAACGCTAACCGTTATACATTGTGTAGTTATCCATCTGTATGATACGGGGAAGGAGTGCCACACTCGTGGGGCCCCACTCTAAAATCTCTCTACCATCGTAGAACTTTTTCTGACTAATGTATGCTGTCCGGATTCACAAGTTCATCACTCTTGTTTTTATGGTCATCCACAACTATTATTATGTAGAAGTACTTCTTTACATCTTTGCTAACAAGTTTCTTGCCTAATTTTATTGCATCGCCTCCGCTTGTTCAATGGTCGCAGCTTTCTAAGAACTGTTCAAGGTGGTTGACATCATCAGACTGGTTTAAAAGCATCGAGTTTGTGATCAAGTCTTCCATGTTGGCCAGACTTACGGCCTCTAACCTCAGTGTAACACAGCTTTCTTAATTCTGGTACCATCTCTGTCGACTTCCTCGTGAGCTTCTCTGAAAGTTCTGTGTACTTGTTGAAGTGCATCGGCCGAACGTAGGAAGCATATATAGTATTTGATTGATATGTAATGTGAACAGTTTGCTGTTTATTTCCTTATCCACGAACCTGAATGAAATTTTAATATTTGCCAGCACACAGTTGGTCTCCCCTGCAGCTCTCTGACTACAGGATGGGTATAGCGTCGACTCCCAAGTTCCCTCTCACTGACGGAGATTCCTTTTAACTTATTTTCCAGCTTGATGATATTAATATTGAAGCCTTCTTTCAGTGTGTCCCATTCTCATTACTTTTCCGTTTACTCGAATTACACTCCATCGACGAATTATCAGGACCAACTTGGGGTTTGTTTAGGTCCCCTTGTAAGTTGATGCAGTCCTCCTTGGCTCTGTACTTTCCCCTACTTCCCTTCCAGCGAACATACACAGGTATGAGTCCAGTCCTTCAGGCAAGTCATTTACATAGACCAAGAAATTTCATGGTCCCAGGACCGAGCCAGGCTGTGGTCCTGCTATGGTGACTACAGTTCATTTCAAGAGGGGCTCTTCTGACGTTCATTGCTGTGTTGTCTTCCACTAAAGTAATCTGCTGCCCATCGAAAAAGTCTTCCCCTTATTCATGACTGAAGATACTGCTTCTCTGCCAAACTCCTGTGTGTTACGGTGTCAGATGCTCTTTAGCAGTGAACACACACACACACACACACACACACACACACACATTCCACCTGTCCTTCCCTTTTGTCTATAACAGAGCTCACTCTCTCGTGGCAATTTGTGAGGTTTGTCTGAACCCTTACTTTCGCTTGCTCAGTAGTTTCCATTTCTCAAAGTCTCCTTTCTGAAAGATGGGTACGAAATTTTCCTCTGCGCCGCTCCCTGGGCGCTTTACCTTCCTCCGGTGACGTCTAGACATTTCATGTTGCTGGATTTTCCACTCTTGTATCATCTGTTCTTTTATCACAATCTTTGTCACTTGGATGTGGAACGTCTGGTCGTTCTCTGCCTTCCGGTGTGGATTCTGAAGTAAAGAATATTTAATAAAAGAGAATGATAACATAATGTATAGTAAAATAATATATGATAATGAAATTTATGTTGTATGTATTTTATATATTCTCTGACTCCTGTTTACCTAGTGGTTGTCAGCTGATGGTGCCAGAGTATTTGTGTTCACAAAGCATGTTGTATTGATGGGAAATGGGACAGGGATGAATACTGTTTACACAAGGACAAACAGTAATTATTGAAAAAAAAATCAACAGTTTTAGAAAGTAGAGGAAGGGTTTGCGAAGTTTGTAGGATACATAAAGTTTATAGAACATTATAAGTGTGGAACTGAGGGGCAGCTCTTTGATGGCGGAGAAAATGTTGCATGAATTTCCACGTTTTTCACATTTATATTCGGATATATCTGCAACATCATTAACAAATCTTGTAGAAACGTAGGAGTATCTCTAATGATTTGAGATTTTTTTTTTTCTGGTTGAAATGATGTCTTACTTCCTTTGTTTGTGTATATGAATGTGCAACTTTACTTATTTTTGTTATTTTTAAGATCTGGTAAAGAAGGAAAAATATGAATATGGCATCATCAAGACCCACGCGAAAAATGCAGAGGCCTGGCCACCCCAGTTAATGTTTTAAGGGACGCAAGGATAGGCTCTTAGAAATGGCGCCAACTTTTGAGGGCTGAAGAAATTACGAACGATTAACTAGTCCATCAGCCTCCGGCTTCGCTGACGTTTCCAGTATTGATGCAACCTTATTGTTGCATAATTCATGCAGTGTTGATTCGCCAACCTTGAGGTTTCTGGTCTTATCAAAAAAAAATTTCCCTTTTTACCGAACATTTAGTGATCCTGAATGCTCCTCAATTTTTTTCATATTCTCCCTTGTAACAGACTTGATTGTTTATCTCTTACAGTATATACAACTGTGTCACTCTATATGCATTTGGTAAGTTCCTTTGCGATCGTCAGTACTGTGTGTGTGTGTGTGTGTGTGTGTGTGTGTGTGTGTTTGTGTGTGCAGCGCGGGAGAGGTAGCCCTGCCTGCGTGCCTCAGTTCCACTCACAAGTTGTGGTTGGCTAAATTAGAATCACTCGTCTTTGTTTTTCAGGTTGGTGAATACTGGCTTGGCGCGGGCCCAGGGGGGTGTGACTGGCGTGGGCGAGGCACAATTAACGCTTGTGCAGCGCAGGGACAGAAGGAGAGTTTCTCCGTGACCGGTCGAGGCAGAGGAGCGTGTAAGCTCACATTTGTGGAGATCAGGAAGTATGTTAATGATATGAATCGTGTTTTGCTGATGCCTCGGGGGAGTGTGTTGGGGATTTTATGAATACTGTTAACTGTGTTTGTGTCGTATGAATTGGGAGTATTGAGAGGAGGAGGAGAGGTGTTTCGTGTGTTTCATTACCTTGTCGGTTACAGTGGGTTACTCTACAAGGGGAAAGTCTTGTGTTGTAACATCATCAGTACGTTACCGTGTTCTGTGAAACGATGCACGAGTGTCGGTGGTTGTAAGGGATGCTCAGGGCGCCCTGTTGGCTGCTTCCGTTGTTGTAACTGGAGGAAAACTATGAACAGAAGACAGACAACAAAAGGGAGGGGAAACGGAGTGATATCACACGAGACTGTGCAGGAGAGGGAGGCGGCGGTAGTTTGTGGAGGGTGACAGCCAGTTGCTGGCCATAGCCATCAGTGTTGTTAGCCCGTTAACACCCGTGGCTGGCTGGATGTGTTTTGTTTGATTTTTTTCCATCTTTCATTTTAATCACCTCCACCTTCTCCTTATCTTTTATCTACGATTGCGCACAAATACTTGATGGATTTTTATCTAAGAGAACGTTTGAAAGTGTTCTTGGGTAACACATTCGTGTTTGTACACCGGGAACAGTGAAGAGTGTGATGGATGTAGGTTGATAGATATGATAGTGTGGCGTAAGGGTTAATGGAAATGTAATGTAAAGACTGAATGGGGACTGTGTCTCCTCCCATATTATGACCAGACGCGTGTGGGAGCTGGCAGTACATACATACATCACTCGAGTTCCTCTCTCTCTGGTCCTCTCGTTCTTGATGGGCGTCACGTCTCGTACATGCGTAGAAAGCCTCGCGCATGAGGGGATGCGCGAACCCACATATACAGCTGATGAATAGAGGTTTCGTAGTACTGGTTTCGTCAACACCGAATCTCAAGACTGTAAAGTGTAAGTGTGAATACTGTAAGTAAGGCCGAAACTTATCCATTTGTTTCACTGTTCAAGTATTACTACTAGAATATTTCATCTGTAGTAATTTTGCATTCACCTCTCGTAGTTTGCACTCTCTGCAACACCGTGATAGTGCAGTTCATTCACATCACAACATGTGTCATTGTGTTAGATTTGAGTACTCCAGGCACCGCGAGCACGTGTTACAGCGACCTGTGAGCACTTTTGCTACACTTTATACAGCGACCTGTGAGCACTGTTACCACAAGTTACAGCGACCTGTGAGCACTGTTACCACACGTTACAGTGACCTGTGAGCACTTTTGCTACACTTTACAGCGACCTGTGAGCACTGTTACCACAAGTTACAGCGACCTGTGAGCACTGTTACCACACGTTACAGCGACCTGTGAGCACTTTTACCACACGTGACAGTGACCTCCTCGAGACACCTTTAAGCGCATGCCGCAGTGATGAACGAACCTCCGTCTGGGAGAGAGTGTGACCAGACACAAGTGCTGCTCACTCCGGGCACAATGGCACCCCTCCCTCTTGGGAGTAGTGGCGGGCGCGCACGAGCCTCGGCTCGTGTTTCGTGCGGCGGCGAGGCAGCCGTGAGCCGTCATGAAAGAACACTTGTCATGAGGCAGTAGTGGGTATTCACTGACCCCTCCCCCCCCCAACATCCTCCCCCCACCCTCCCTCCCCCCTCCCCCCTCCTCTCGGGGTGGGGTGATCAGGTACAGTGATGATAAAGTGGAAAGCTCCTCATCCCAGGAGGTGCTGCTGACCTTGGGTATTGTTGGGTGATGGGTCAGTGGTGTGTGTGTGTGTGTGGAGGGGATGCCTCCTGGTCTTGATGCCCCCCCGGACCCCTTCCTACCCGCTCCTGGGTTTCGTTGGGGTGCCGGACCGTAACGTAGCGGGATTTTGATTCGTTTTGGAGATTAGCTGGGCCATTAAGGCGTACATATATCAGTATGGAGGCTTCGTAGTTGACACACATACGTGATTGTGTTCATATATCTCCCCCTGTCCATTATTGTGTTCATATATCTCCCCATGACCATTATTGTGTTCATATATCTCCCCATGTTCATTATTGTGTTCATATATCTCCCCATGACCATTATTGTGTTCATATATCTCCCCATGACCATTATTGTGTTCATATATCTCCCAATGACCATTATTGTGTTCATATATCTCCCCATGTTCATCATTGTGTTCATATATCTCCCCATGTTCATTATTTCGCCGCTGGAAGATAGTGTTGTGTCGCTTATCTCGTGGGTGTCATGGCTGTATTGGTTGACGAGCATCCCTAGACGGAGAGCGCCTGGACCTGGAAGCAGTCCCTGGAAAATAGCTTTCCGTGGGTTGCTCCTCGTTATGGTAAATCTTGCTGTTAGTTTTGAAGAGTCTGTACAGAGCGTTGTTAATGGGCTGTCATTTTACGTCTAGGCTGTTTACCAGCGAAACATAGTGGAACTTACGTATTGATTTGTCTCACTACACGAAAACTTAGAACCCTTATGAAGTGAGAATGAGAAAGAAAGATTGGTAATGACAGATGAGAGAGTTGACGCGGAATGGAAGTGTTGGTGGCAGATGAGGGGTCAGCCGTGGGAAGGGGTAAATCATGTGGAAGATAAGAGGCTGGTTGTTATATCAGTCATGCCCCGCCAGTGGTGAGGGCGAGGAGAACTGTACGCGTGATGTAACCCCCTCACTCTGCCCCTCTCTCTCTTACACACACACACAGAACCAGCCACTGGGAGGGCAGTGGTGTGTGTGTGTGTGTAACCACCATCGTGACTCCGTTTTAATGGGGATGACGCTAAGCGATACCAAGGCTTAGGCATTGTAAAGTCCACCGATCAGAGTGTGTGTGACTTCCGTTCAGAGAGAGCGAACGCATCGTTCAGTGTGTGTGTGTGTGTGTGTGTGTGTTCCGTCTAGAGTTACTTGGCTCACCCTCTCCACTGGCTCACAGGCTATGACGTAGGTAAGATCACGACGTCCCTCTATAAGATATAGAATTTGTTTGTCACAAGACATGAGATTTGTTTGTCATAAGACATGGGATTTGTTTGTCATAAGACATGGGATTTGTTTGTCTTGACGTAGATAATAGAGGAGACGAAGGCAAACGATCAGCAAAGGTTAGAAAGACACTGGCGGGAGAGAGGGGACGAGAGGATGTATCATATGTTGATGTGTTAGCAAATCCTAAGGTGGCAGTCCACCGGCAGGATGACCCCCGACCTCCTGAGGGACCATGGCTCCTCCGTCATTTAAAACATCTGCCGTGCGATTGACTCGCTCCGCGACCAACGCGGGTGAAGGTGTGAACGCTGACATACGGGGACTAGTGACAGGGGAAGTGTCATATCATGTAGTTCAGGAGGCTGGTGAAGGCAGCCAAGGTGTTATGTTGACCTTTTAACACCTCTTGATGAGTAGGAGGGCTTTTCACGGTGACGGTGCTGACCACAGCTTTCCACTGGCGATAGTCAGAAATGTGATGACCAGATTTTGTTATGTTTATGATTTTTTTTCTTTTAAGTTGTGGGTCAGTTCAGCGGAGTAGCTCAGTTTATTTACACATAGAAATTATGATTTGCCTGGGACGTATCATAGTATGAGCCTGGCTGATTACAAGGACGCTTTCACTTTTTTTTATAAAAGCTCGAGTCACTTATGAATATTCTTTGCAATTTTCATTAAAAGTTCCACCGATTTAACTGGGCCGGAACTCCTTATTTGCTGTGCGAGAGGCTACGTAGTGTGTGTGTGTGTGTGTGTGGTGTGTCACCGTAAAGCATCGCACAGGAGAAGGCCGTGTTGCGGGACTCCCACCCAAGGTCGTGGCTCAGCGGCAGGAGTCAAGACATTTAGATCCGTGATCGCCTAAGTACAGTACAGGCTGTTGGTCCCTAAGGTGCACGGGCCGCGGCCAGCATCAGCTTGGACTGAGCGGAGGAGCAATTCGACAGGTTCGTCTTAGACAGACTCTGTTGGGGCTGAAGACCTCGTAAAGTATTCGTAAGGTCAGGTAAGGCTCCAAGACAGAGCTTTGAGGTTAGAAGACCTCCGGAACCATCGCTTGGCAATCGTAAGGTCATGTAAAGTCACTAGTTAAGACCCTGACGAGTAAGGGCTGACCTTCTTAGCCCCTTGAGGAAGGTAGTAAGACCCTTGGCCACGACCTTACCCACCCTTGAGCATATAAGTTGCCGTCGCGCTCGAGAAGTTACATACAGTGGGTGTGCGGCAGACCCCCAGTCGGCCGCTGTGGTTTGTCCCTTCAAGTAGCGGACTGGGGTGGCACTCAAGGGGCCGGCCCCCAGACACAGGAGTGGCGCCTTTAATATCTCGAGCACCATTGACACGATTCCTTCTGGCCTGCCACGCAAGACCCCTCAATACCGCGACCAGCTCGTCCGCCAGTAGCATGACTCGACGGCGGTACAGTCACTCACCCTCACCAGTAGCATGACTCGACGGCGGTATAGTCACTCACCCTCACCAGTAGCATGACTCGACGGTACAGTCACTCACCCTCACCAGTAGCATGACTCGACGGCGGTACAGTCACTCACCCTTGCCAGTAGCATGACTCGACGGTACAGACAGTCACTCACCCACTCTTGCAGTACTGAACTGTGAGTCAAGTTTCCAGGGTACGATTTTTCTTTCTTTCCGGTAGACTGTTAATGTTATTGTTCATTGCTGAATTCGTTTTGTTAGTGAAGAGTGAGTGAACGGGTTGGGTGCGCTAGAGCCTCGGAGTCACTAAAATGCGATAACATAATCCCTCGAGTGCGCCCATTTGTTTCTAGTGACCAGAGAAGGGCAGAACGATAGCTTAATTCATCTAATGGGATGTCCGAATCCTATTAGCCTTAAGACGTAGATACGTATCTTGAAGAAAGCGTCATACCGCTTACTTTGAGCTGGCTTGCTTGCTTCGCCTCTGCTCACGAAGGCAAAACCCCAGTGGCAAGAGGACAAAAGGCAATGAGCCTTTGAGTGCGGTTGGATAACGTTTTCAGTGCGTCGTTTGCCTTCCGGGTCAGGTCAAAGGCCGGGCCAAGGGGTTCGTGACGTCTTGCTCAAGGGTCTCAGTGTGAGTGAGTAATATTTCTGGTGCGTTCGGTGAGAATGTGTAAGAAATATCAGATAATTGTAAAAGTGGTCCATGAGGCCTTTTTTTCTCGGTATTTATATATCTGGACTACTTTCCACATCTGCAGTATGTCGAGGGATATTTTATACTTCTCATTACTTGTACTGTAAGACTTGTTGACTGTACTGCTGCTAAGATACGACTGTGCGATGTTAGTAAACCTGCAATGTCGAGTGTTGATTGTAATAAACTGCGACGGGAAACTGTGGAAATTAATCGTCACTCACAAGTGCTGAGGCGTTCTGGTTATAGTGTTGCTTGACAACGACTGTGCAGATGCCGGCTGGCCACAAGGCGCTACATGGTGTCACAGGAAACTGTAAATGAATATCCACTGTAGATATTCACAGTGGTCCGGGTTGTGTCCTTTTCTGAGGCAGATGTGAAAATTGCTTTCAATTTTCAGTGCTCACAAGTGTTCCTGTTTTACTTACGCCTAATTGCTTCTCTGTACAACAGATTATATTGGTGCGTAAGAGGAGGATTGTGTGAATTACTTTTATTATAAGTAATGTCGAGTGTGACTGAGGAAGTTAAACTTACACGCATATGCCGTAGACTTTCTCGCGCTGATTCCCGTTTTCTCTATACCGGCCTCCCGTGCTGTTTCTTCCTGGACGAATTGTACGAAGCCTCACCCATTCAAGCTCGGACCACGCATGTCCCTGGTTCAGGTCTTAAAAAAAAAAAAGAGGTCCCTACAGTTAAGGCAACAGTCGGACAACATTTCATACGGCCAAGCGAGGAAGAGGGTGACGGATTAACGAGGCTCACAATACACTTCGAAACCCGATGAATCTTACGCTATCGAAATGCAAAGCCTAGCTTGTGTACGTGCCGTTGCCCAGGCATAGACGCCACCTCCCGCACGCAACGAAGCCTCCTGCATCCGACCCTTGCACTGAACCGCTGTGCCAAAGCCTCGGGAAAATTCATCATCCCAAACCCCCCAGAAACACACGATGCCTACACAGACATCACCGCTGGCTGGCACCTTACTCCAGCGGCCACCTACCCCACCCTTCCTTTACGCGGACTTACTGGATCAACGAAAGACATTTTGTCGAGCGTTGTTGTTGCGGTGGCTCGCTGGCACCGACGACGGGGGAACTGGGGTCACCAGGTCTTCTTTGGGTAGAGGAGCTGGGAGCTATATGGACGACGGGGGTCTTCCCAGACCAGGAGTCCATCCCGCTTGTCTTTAGGGACTTCACCCAAATCCCTCCCAAAAAAAGGGCTCGAAAAGCTGCATAGGCCGTTTGTTATTTGTCTCCAGGAGACCAGGTTTAGCAGCTCGGTCATGGGGGTAGCTATTTTAAACCCATCAATTTTCCGTATTGTATTGTATGTATTGCATGATTCTATGTAGTTATAATTTCTTTTCAGGCTTCCCTTGGTAAGGGTGAACGTGTTTTCAAATGCAGATTGGAGATTTTTGTCGTGCAGGAGTTCCCATATTTGAATTATATTATATATGCCGCCCGCGTACGTGACCCAGAGAACGGTGTGAGTTTAATCAGTCGTTCCCCTTCGTTAAGGTGTTTCTTGGCCATCACTGTGGAGACAGAAAACGATCGGGTCGTCTGGCCTCGCGTGCAGAGTAAGGTAGACAAATCCTGTAGAGTTCAACGCCTGGAGAAGCTTGCCTGAGGTGCCGGTGAGGGATGGGTGGGTTTGGGGGTGGCCAGTGGTGGTCCAGCCCCGTAGATTTGGGCTCGGCCAGCTCGCCTCGTGCTGTATGTTGCACGGGCCCCTATCCACCAGATACTCCTGCATCACTTAAAATGTACTATTATACATTTCTTGGCCATTATAGATTGTGTTCACACCATTTGACGCTATCCCATCTTATTAAACAACTCGGGGTTTTATTACATGTGTGTTTATTACAAGTGTGTTTCCTAAGACTCGCTCTGGAGAAAGTGGTAGAGATGTGGTTCCAGTGTGCTCATTATTTATTTAGTGACACTATTAACTTTCCCTTACGATGGTTTCTGAGGTCTGCCCTCACAGCTCGGCCTGGGAAAGGCCTGACCCCCAGCAGATCAGTAATAATAATAATGATAATAATAAATATATTATAATAATTGAATGCAGGGACCGCGGACGGAAATTCGACCTGAGGGTAGATGGAGTGTAGGTAGACTCATAATAACTGGCAGATGTCCCGACCCGTGTGTGTTCCCCTCCTCTGTCCTGGGCAGTTATTTTTGTCATCTCTGACCTCAAGCTGACCCCATGACTTATTCGAGACCGAAACGACTGTTGAAAAAGATAAATTCAACCCCCCCCCCTAAAAAAAGAAAGGTTTTTGCAGATAGAATATTCAGACACGGGAGGTGTGTGTGGGGTGTGCTATTCGGCCCCGGCATCAGTCGTTTCCCCTCAGGGAAATACACAACATACCAGGGGGGCGGCCAGGGTTCACCGCTGTATCACACAACACACGTCACACGTATAAAAGTATATGGACCACTGGCGTTCCCTGCCACATTTTCCTTCCTCCTCCTCCTCCTCCTCCCCCACCAGGTATACAACCATCATCTGCCGGTGGAGGCCGAGAGTGCTCTCTCTCTCTCTCTCTCTCTCTCTCTCTCTGCCTCAGAAATGACTAAGATGTGTTTGATGGTCAGTGCTTAATATGAGAGCGTGAGAGTCGGGTCTGGAATTGGTCGAGCTGAACTCGGGCGATCTTTCTCAGGTTGTGTTGGGGAGGGAGAGAGAGAGAGAGAGAGAGAGAGAGAGAATGTGACACACATGCACTGGAAAGGGACATTATATGTATTTGTATGAATTGCTTCTGATGGTTTTATTTTCGTGTTTTGTAACCTCCACTTTTATTCCGATGTTTAAGTAGTAATAAAAAATCGGTATCTGTTTATGTATCTATATCTATATATATATATATATATATATATATATATATATGTGTGTGTGTGTGTGTGTGTGTGTGTGTGTCAGATAACTTCAGCTTAGGCGTGTTTATGTATTTCCCAGAATCGTCCTGAACCGCTGAGACAAAGCCTGGTAGAGGCAGCCCCCAAATGCTTATAATGTGACAGTGTGATGGGTTGCAACTTTTCTTTTTCTCTAATAACTTTTCGTACCTTTGTCTGAGCTCGAGCTGGAGATGGGGGGGGGGGGAGTTTCTTCGTTTCCCAGGACTCTTGTTCAGGCCGACTGAGGCAAGTGTGTTGGCGAAGCAACGTCTCTTTCATTCATGGTGCCCCTCAAGCCACGGAAACCCGAGTGACATTTTGAATTCTTTAATGAATATCCTTTTATTACTTTTTTTCTTATGAAGACGACGCGTCGGGGCGACCCCTGAGCACGACAGCACGACCCCTTGACCCCGACGGTGCGATGTTCAAGTAATACACCACGACACAAAAGTACGCCCGTGCGATCCTTGGAGTGTAATGACCTTCCCCTGCGACTTTACTCTTAAGGCTCAGGTCAAAGGTCAGGCCATCATGCCGAAGGCTCGTGCGCTCGTGCTCATTAAAGTCGTTTAATTCACGATCCGTTTTCTTATCGCTTATGAAAAAGGCGTTACTACAATGGATGAATATATTTTCTCACGGCTCATAAAGCTGTGTCGAGGAGCTGGTCACGTCTGTCGGTGTGGACTCGTTTTACATGACAAAGAGACAGTATCAAATCCTGACAGTGTGGCTAATGAAGGTATGTTATATACATTCTCCAGACCAGTTGCTTAGACTTTTTTATTTCTTTTTTTTTTTTTTTTTGCTACAGGGTGTGGCCATAAAGGCACGCAAGCATGAGCAGATTATGATTCATTTCCGCCCTAAATGGCAGGTACCACAAGAACGTTATTCGATTTGCTCAAAGTGTTTTCCTTCTTAAGTTTCTCGCACACACACACACACACTTATTGCCATCTGGCTGGCATGTTAAGTACTGCAGACAACCTCGTGGGTATTAGCGTAAGCCTGTCTTATGCATTCTCTGGGAGTGTTCGTCTCATGGCTTCCATCACGCGCCTTGGCGTCATCGTTAACCCAGATGAAATATCCGCTGAGGTCAAGCCAGGTGACCACGGGTCCCACTCTTGTTCCGTGGAGACGCTTCAAGGGTTGCTCCTTCGCGCTCAAGGGTCGCACCGTCTTGCTCAAGGGTCGCGCAGTCTTGCTCGATGGTCGTAACGTCTCGCTCAGAGGTCGTGTTGTCTTGCTTTAAGGGTCGTACCGTCTTGCTTAAAGGACCTACCGTTTAGCTCGAAGGGTCGCACCGACCTGCTCCTCAAGGGGTCCGCGTCGAACTAACAATGAAGAACATTTAAGTTATTGTCGTGTTGTATAACGTATCATCGTACAAGTCACCTGTACATTTTGTCTTGTGTGGAGCAGTTCATGTTATCAGATGTCGACAGTAACTTCCGTAAGGTGGGGGAGTGATGGTGGTGTTGGTGGAGCTACAGTGTGTGTGTGTGTGTGTGTTGGGTGGTGGAGGAGATGAGGGCAAGTGGAGTCACGGGAGACCAGACGTGCAGACTGTGGAGCTGCAGCAGAGAGTGGAGGTGGATAGATTTAAGGCTTCTGACTTCTTTATAACACAGTTCTCCTAATTCTGGTACCATCTGTGTTACCCTCCTCTGTATACCTTCTCTCTGTGCTCGATCTTTTTGCTTCTTTGAGAATGATGGCCAGACATGAGAGGCATATTCTAGTTTTGAGTCTCATAAGCGAACAGCTTGTTGAATATTTCTTGACCTTTGTAACTAAATGTTCTGATAGTTGTCAGCCGACAGATTTTCTCTTTCGCTGTTGTCTTAATGCGGAACTCCGTCGACAGGTTAGGTTAGGGACAACGTCAGCTTCCATGTCCCTCTCACACACAGATTCCTGCAGCTCCATTACCTGCTAGATCGTGTCCATATCGAGGCCATCTCTCACAGCGTCCCGTCCTCATTACTGCACGTTTACTCGGTCTGAATTTATCAACCACATATCATGCCAATTATGAACCTCGTCTGGGTCCTCTTGATGTTGGATGCTGTTCTCATGACTTTGGTATCATCCATAAACACATTCAAAGAGGGTATATATATATATATATATATATATATATATATATATATATATATATATATATATATATATATATACACACCAGATAATTACTTGGGTAGAAATATGAAAGAAAAAGTTAGCGAGAGGCCTGGGGTTGGCACAGCCAAGCCTATTGTTGGCAGCACCCTAGCGTACTCAGCCGTCATCACGTGGGCCTCCTACCCACACGGGCCTTATTTGGCCAAGAACCATATTAGGAGCAGCCAGGGCGCATTGCTTGATTTTATCGCCACACGTCTCTTGCTTACTGTTGTTGGTGGGTGGGAGAAGTCAAGGACAGCAACAGTGATCGCGGTGGCTTGACAGAGAGAGAGAGAGAGATGTGTGTCGGTGATCGTGCGTCTTTACGTTTACTGATTCACTCGTCGAGTCTTGTGATAACATGGACATCATCTGCAAGTCCTCGGGGAGGATGAAGAATATCATATTTCTGCGGACAGTTGGAGAATTAATTATCTCTGAACTGTTTCCGTTTCCTTTCTATTTATGAATCACATGAAGATTTGCCTTTCTCCCCCTCAACGATTTAGTAAGTGAGGCTAGTTTGTTATATCAGGTTAGGTTTGTACCCTAACCTTACTGAAGCCTAACTCGACTATAAATAAAGTAGCCTATTCTTGCGTAGCCTAACCGAGCAGATAAGTTTTTTTTTTGTTGCTGTGTTAGCCAGATCTTCAGGTCGTCTCATTATGTTGCAGTTCCACCAAAATTCAGAAGTGAGCTAGATATCCACAGATTTTCTTCTTTTAAAATTCCTCTCGATGGTCATTTTCTCTTGTTAAAAAGAGAGCAAGGAAACTAGCACGTGTAACGCAAAGGTTTGAAATCCCTGTTAATGATGTTTTCTGTTCAGAAGGAGAACAGATCTTGTTAGTTCTCCAAGGCCTTTCACTGTGTTTGTTTTCTTCCTGAAGATTAACCTCTTGAGTACGGTTGTTAACGACCCCTTGAGCACGACTACGGCACGACCCTTATGTATGACGTTCTGGCCTTCGACGTGAACAAGGGTGAGATCCAAGGCCAGGCCATCGCACTCAGAAGGTTATACCGTCGTGCTCAAGGGTCGTTGCGTCGTGCTCAAGGGTCGTTCCGTCGTGCTCAAGGGTCGTTCCGTCGTGCTCAAGGGTCGTTCCGTCGGGCTCAAGGGTTCGTTCCGTCGTGCTCAAGGGTTCGTTCCGTCGGGCTCAAGGGTCGTTCCGTCTTGCTCAAGGGTCGTTCCGTCGTGCTCAAGGGTCGTTCCGTCTTGCTCAAGGGACTTATCGTCTTGCAGGAGAAGCTACAGGCGTGAACGGCTTCGGTGAGAGACACAGACGCTTATTATGCTCTCAGATAAATTAAATGAATGATGAGGTGGAGTCAACTTGAGAACCAGACCCAGTAAGATGCATCGCGTGGCTTGTGACGTCACACTACCCCGATGTAAACATTGGTCAAGTGTATCTGATTGCCAGGTATAGATATATCACCTGTTGTCAAGCACGTACCTGGCGTATGATGATTTTAGCGCACAGTTCCTCGTGTCTGCACGTCGCTGGAGAACGCTTGCTCGCGGACGCCAAAATGTAATCAGTGTAGTTTGAAATGTACTTTTGAGTAAGCTTGGAATACGTGGTTTTAAAAGACAGGTCTCCCTAAAAAATTCGTAAATACTTTCCCTGTCTTTTTTTTTTTTGTTTCTTAATTCTCTATATTTCCAACAGGGCCCGGGCTTGTTGTAGACTTTTGTCCGTGACTGTAGCCTTCAACACAAATAAGAAAAGTACTTGAGGTGCGCAGGTAGTCTGGAGAGCATAGAATGAAAGTGACCAGAATTTTGGAATTGATGTATGTCTTCTGCAGGAAGCAACAGTCAAGTATTTCAGAAGTATTGGTAATGCAGTAACGGTCATTTGTGTGTGTGTGTGTGTGTGTGTGTGTGTGTGTATGCGTGTGTATGTGTGTGTGTGAATGCGGATTGGATATTTTTTGTTTCTTCCCAATTTTGTGTACTGTT
>JAYMFT010052536.1:0-15194 GCA_038088735.1 Panulirus argus
TATATATATCCTGGACCATGGTAGTCAGGGGATATTAGTGAACACGTCATGGTAGCCATGGTCGTATTGGGGAGAGTCGTGTTAGCCAGAACGGGTCGTGGTGGTGGAGAGGCTGGGTCGTGTCACCCAGGGTAGTAGTGGTGGTGGTGGGGAGGAGGGTCCTCAGCCGTCACAGCACCCCGGGTACGCCAGTTCGTATCCCCGCTCGGCTATCAATTAGCGGACGCGACTTGAAGGACGTAATTTCATTAGGTCGGCGTCCAGAGACGGTAAATCGCTGGGCCAGCCATTGGCTTCAGTTAGCTTTGGTCGGCATGACGTCCCTGGGTAGTGGCGGGGAAGAGGGGGGTGGGGGCTAGTGTGGTAATGGTGGTAGTGCTGGTAGTGGTGATGTAAGGGGGATTGATAGTGATGGTGGTGGCTGTGGTTGTTGTTGGTGGTGGTGGTGGAGATGATGTGACAGAAAATGGTTTGATAGTGATAAAGATGATAATAATGATGATAATGATAGTAATAGCTAGTGTAGTGGTGGGGAGATTACGGGGCGTGCAAATGGGGAGAGGAGGAAGAGGAAGGGGGTGGGTGGCTTTCGGTCAAAGTGTGCTAGTGTCTGCGTTAAGGATGTGTGATGTCGCCATGGCTGTTTGATCTGTTTATGGTTGTGGGTAAATGCAAAGATCTTCCATAAAAAATTTTTCCAGATCATTTACTATGGACTTTAAGGTGACTCACTGAGTCCTCGACAGCTCTCGCGCTGTCTGTAGTGGTCTGTCTCTACGCCATCCGTAGTTTCGGGAGTGCAGACTACAGCGACGTACAACTACCGTACGTTCGACATGACCCGTGTTCTTTTTTACCAATCTGTCGTCCGTAAGTCCGTCTCACAAACCTTCCACATCCTCTATCCTTATTAGGTAACTTTCCACTGATTATTTTACCGTTTAGAACATTTTTAAGTTGTTCAGTTTTTTCTGTGTTCCTCAGTTCGTCATTTTCCTCTGCTCACGGCGGATAAAGCTCCGAATCCCGGGTACGATTTCGAAGCTGTCTTGCAACCTCGCTGGCTGACAGACCCTTGACACAGGACAACGGTTAAGTGGATGAGAATTCGACACTCGAGATGGTTTTTTTTGAGACTAATGCTTGAGCCCGGATTAAAACAGAAAAAATAGATATGAATGAACGGCTGATGGAAATAGG
This sequence comes from Panulirus argus, assembly GCA_038088735.1. NCBI lineage: Eukaryota > Metazoa > Arthropoda > Malacostraca > Decapoda > Palinuridae > Panulirus > Panulirus argus. The sequence continues at coordinate 1,201 of JAYMFT010052536.1, forward strand.
GTATGATTATTGAGGGTAGGCAGTCACCCCGGATCAAAACAGCAGAGGCCAAGTAGATAATTGATGGAGGGAAATTAAACCCCCGACGCCATAAGGCGCGCGAGAAAACAAGTGAAGGTCGGGTCGGGTGGGGGGTGGGGGTGTTATGGGTGGGTGTCTAGGGGTTGGGGGACTGGTGGGGAGGGACGCCGGTGCTGGCGGGACCAAAACAAGTTTGCCCGGCTAGACGAATGGCGGCCGAGTTTCGTTATTTGTCTCGAGTTTGAGGGGTCGTCTCTGGAAGCTATTACGGCCATCCATAACCACCACCTCCTCCTCCTCCTCCCGTGGGGGGTGAGGGAGGGAAGGAGGGAGGGGGGTCCTCTGGGGCCTTCTGCGTAGCGGGAGGGGGGGGGGAATCGTGACGGGGGATGTCAAGGGCGAGGAAGATTTTAGATGCTCTCTCTCTCTCTCTCTCTCTCTCTCTCTCTCTCTCTCTCTCTCTCTGCTCTAGGGTCGTACCGTCTTGCTCAAGGGTCGCACCTAAGTACAGAAGGGTCGTACTTTCATATTAAAGGAGATGATTTTTAGATGATGTCAAGCAAATGTTAACTAACTGAAAGTAGCATCTTGTGTCTGTCTGCTCTGTGGTGCGAACAGTGTGGTAAATCAGCCACCACCGGCTGTGTTGCGTGTGTGGTACTAGGCCCTAGCCACTAGGCGAGGGTGTGGTGGTGTTGGCCACTGAATGTGAGATCAGTATAGTGGTGGAATGTACGATTACAGGCGCGGCCGTGTAGTAATGTCGTTGCCGAACCGTCCTTATTGCTCTCCCGGTTGACGTGTGGGAAGTAAAGCCTATTCTTAGCATTGAATTGCTGCTTTTCAACCGAATTGGAGTAATAGATAGATGTTAATCTATCGTCATAACTGCTCCTTCAGGATGTGAACCACAGCAATCTGTAGAGATGATAACTTGTCTCTTTTTCGTTTTTATTCTGAATGCGAACAATCGTCATTCGGTAAATGGTACTTAAGCATCAACAATTATTGTTTTCCTAGGATGTGATCCTATGTTATGATGCGTAGAAAATAGCTGCTTTGTTAAAGATTGGAGAGCAAGAAACACAGTACTCTTAATGACGCTACAAATTAACCAGGTGATTTCCGTACTACGTCATCTCTGATAAGTTGTGTCGTTCCAGTGCCAGTGTTGACCACTGGGGCTCGTAAATGTTCTTTTTCTTAAATGAAACTCAGAGGACGTCTACCACAGTTGTTCGTGGTGGTAGCAAGCATACCCCCATAAGCTGCCGGCTCACTTTGTATGTCGTTGGTCTACATTTGTCTTTAGAATTGTCGTATAAAGTCGTTTCGTCTCCGATGAAACTACCACGAACAGCTACCAAGCGAATGTCCGTTAGTGTGGGTCGCGAGTCCATTGACTGTATAGAGGTACGGGGAGAGGAGGTAGGGTGGGGAGGCTGTGTACTTTTATAAAGGCACCTCAGCTCTCGTGCCTCACTTCAGTGCTGGACGTGTGGAGGGCGGGCGAGCCACCATCTTCCCTACACTGGGCGTCCCCGTAACCCCCCCCCCCCACCAGCACAGACGTGGGTGTGCGCGTCTACTTTAAACGTGGCTAACTTTGGCGGCCGCTTGGAAGTTGTGTCGCAGGGAAATTTATAGTGGGAAGGACCGAACCCTCGCTAGCCAGCCAGCCACGCCGGGCGTGGGGCGTGGGGGAGGGGGTGTTGTGTGCCTGCCCACCCTCGCCCGCTCCCCTCGTGCTGCTGCTGCTGGTGATGAATGGTGGTGAGGGCAGTGGTGGTGGCGCTGGTTTACACTCACCTGCAGCATCAGGTGCTGCTTGCCCAAAGGGCTTCCTCCGATTGCCGTATCTTAAGACATCCCGAGCGTCCTCTGTCGTCGGTTGGTTCCCGAATGCCCTCACCATCTTACTCCCTTATATCTCCCTCTCACTCCCTGCGCTCCCTGTGTTCAAGGCAGCATCGTCTCCCTCTAGCTGTTGAGAGCCTGTGGACGGATCGTCATAACGCAGGCTTCCCTGGCAAGTAAGTTGTGGCCAGCCTAACGAGAACATGGCTCGTCGTCTCCTTCGCTCCTCTTCACCATCTTGTATCACATATCCCTCTTCCCTACTCCTCCTCCGTCATTTGGCCCACCCTCCTCTTCCTCCTCCTCCTCCTTCAGGTGGGTGCTCCTGCTCCTCCTCCGTCCTTGACGGAGACAATCTGTGCAAGCCTGGCGGGCCATTCATCCCAATCGCGTGAACTTGACGTTGCCATTTGCCTCCTGACAAGTTACCGGGGGCCCGGGGCTCCTCCCCCGCTGTCCGTTATGACGCTTCCTCGCACGTGACTCCCAGCCCAGCTAGCGCCCGTTTTCTGTTGCCCGGAGACCCACCCGACGCAGGGGTGAGCGCTCAGGAAAAAATATATATAAAAAAGTGAGGTGGTCCGACGTTCGGCGTGTTTTCTCAGAGTGAGAGGCTGTAGTAGGCTTATAGCCTTCCGTGGGCTATAGGCTGTAGAAATTGTTAGAGCTCAATTACCGAGTTCTTTATTTTTACAGTTTCAAGGGGAACTGCTCTAAAACGTTGAAGAAAACTTTTAACCTTCAGTGATACTTTTTTTTTTTTACAATAGAATCTCTCCCAAAAGACTGGTGCCATGTTGAGATTCTCTCGTGAGCTCTGAAGCCAAGACTTGAACTTCAGGGTGTTGCCAGGACCAGGACAGAGACTGACTGAACGTTCAGGGTCTGCTGAAACCTGAAATTATCCCAAAATATTAGCTTCAGAAAGGGGTAAATACAAGGTGTAGGAATTGAGGAAGAAGTGTATTTTGTAAATAATTCTACGTTTTTGTCTCTTTCTTTTATTTTGGGGAGTTTGGTAGAGTTTTGAAGGGTATGCGAGGCGCAAGCCCGTATTGGTTTACGATAGCTGTGTGATGTGAGGTATTTATAAAAGAAAGATCTTGCAGTTATGTACACTTTCATTTCTCCTGTGGTTTTATCTGCATCTGATCGTGCACAAGATTTTGCCTACGCTGTATATATTTTTATATATGTGTGTGTGTGTGTGTGTACTTTATTGTGATATTTAAGATAAATTTTCTTCGTTCCTCAACTGTATCGTTACCCGTTCACCCCCGTCCTTATGTTACCGTACATGGAAGTTTATGTGATGGTTATGTTGTCCTATATTGTTTATGTTTGAGTTTACGACATTTGGATCTGGCAAACTTTCGTTTTCTTTCCTCTCAATTTTTTTTTTTTACATTTTCTTTCGTGCCTTGTTTGTAGTATCATCCTTTTCGCTATCTTGAGTTGTCTTTATTCAGTGTTTTCTTGTCGAGAGTGTTGCATTTCCTGACAGTGTTTTCTTCTTCCATGGTGGGCCGTAGGAAAGCGGGAGAGGCATGCATGTGGGGAAATGTTATGAATATTCGGATTCGTAAAGAATTTTCATCTTTTTTTGAATTCTTTTCGTGAGACTATAAACCAATCAGAATAAACCCAGATGCGGTTCTCTCTCTCTCTCTCTCTCTCTCTCTCTCTCTCTCTCTCTTTCGTTTTGCTCCCGTTTCTTAACGTTTTATGTATCTTTCATGTTACTCCTATATATGCATGCATGCACACACACACACACACACACACACACACACACACACACACACACACACACATACTTCCTTGGTGTGGCGGTTAGCGTTACTGACCGTCACGCATGCACGGGCCGCCTGGTATCAAACCGGCATAGGTTGGAATCCTGGTCGCTGCAGGCGGTACACAGTCCACCCAGCTGTTCGTCCTCACCTAGGGGCTGGTCGGTGAAATGGATACCTAGGTGTGTGTGTGTGTGTGTTTATACATATGAGTAAAGACATGGTATACGTATACAAGGTTAAGAGACGGGTCAACGGGTGTGTAAAACTCCCTCCCCGTAAAACGCGAACAATAATCACATACGTCGTGTCCATCTGGTATTCCCTCCTTCCTTCTCCCCCCTCCCAACCCCCCCCTTCCCCCCTCATCCCGTCTTCCTGCATCCTGGTGGACGGTAATAGGTTATGATGGGCCCCTTCCATCCCCCCCTCACCCCTCACCCCCACCCGACCCCTCAGTCCCTGGGCTCCGTGGGGCCAACATTGCTAATTGAGTTAACCCCAGATCCACCAACACCACCCCCTCCCCTCCACCGCACACACACACACACACACACACACACGGGGGGGGGGCCTAGCACCCCAGCCCCCCCGATTGTGTATGTGTGCGTTCACGTGTGTTTTTGTTTGAGTGTTGTTGTATCTCTGGGCCTGTTTGTGTGTACTGTGTGTGTATGTATGTATGTGTGTGTGTGTGTGTGTAAGTCTGTGTGTGTGTGTAAGTCTGTGTGTGTGTGTGTGTGTAAGTCTGTGTGTGTGTGTGTGTGTGTGTGTGTGTGTGTGCGCGTGATCGTGCGTTTGTGTGCGTGTGTGTGTGTGTGAGTGTGTGTAATTGCCCACTTGCACAGTACCATGAGGGGGGGGGGGAGTTTCATGCTCGTGTGGCGCCCCACATCTCGAGAACTTTCCCTTACCGTAAGTTAAGTTTTGGAAACGCCTGTACTGTTCCAGTCCACCGTACCATCCTGGTACTGAACCTGTACTTCCCCACAACCTGTCTATTAAGGCTTTTTGCCCTTAGCATCTCACGAAGATCTCACATCCGTCGACGTCAGCCAACGGATGAGAAACTTACGGGGGCGTGATCAGGTCACCCCTTACTCTTCTTTCCATGGTGGGTTTCCAGTCTCTCCCCGTTTCTCAGCTCTGTTGAGGTACTATCTCTGTCGCTATCCTATGGACCCCCTCCCGATTATATAAGCCAGTAGTACTACTAGTAGCACTACTGCCACCTGGTGTAGCGGTTAGCGTTACTGACCCTGTGTCAAATCGGGGCCCGGCCGGAGTCGAATCCTAGTTGCGGCGGTCGGCCCACACTTGCCCCGGGTTTCTATATCCTACCCTCTGTGGGCTGCTCGAGAAATGGGTACCTGGCTGAGGCTGGTGTGTGTGCGTGTCTGTGTGTATGTCACAGTAGTACATACAATCTATGCGCATACAAGGTTAAGAGACGGGACAACGTATTATAATTAGTACTCACACACACACACACACACACTCGGACACACAGAGGCAGACAGAGACCAAGAGAGACGGGCACGGGAGAGCGGGCGGCAGCGTCCAGGCCAACAGCAGATGAATAAAATCAGTAGCAGGAGTGAAGACACGCGCGTCAGTTGTGAGATGAGCTAACGCGATTACTGCCGCATGATCGATTCTGGCGCGGGGGAAGGGGAGGGGGGTACTGGTTGGGGATTGACGGGGAGGGTATTGGTGGGGGGATGACGAGGAGGGTACTTGTGTGGTGGGGGGGGGTTAGTGGGAGGTTACTGCTGTGGGCTCAGGGGTAAGATGCTGTAAAAGGGGGAAGGGGGAGAAGTACTCGAGAAAGCTGGGTAACAGAGGGCGTGCAGGTCCCTGACGAGGTCGTCACCACCTACTGCAGGAGGAAGTTCGTGACCTACCTGGAGACGGGACACGGAAGCAAGACTCCTCCTCCTCTCCACCCACCACGCAGTGGTTCTCTTCTCTCATGGTGCCATGACGTCCTGTGCCATGCCATGACCTGTCATCCACGACCCCAAAGTGTCATGCTGTCACCCATGACCCCCCCCCATGGTGCCTTGTCCTCTCACCCATGCCCTCCATAATGGCCCATGGTCATTCATAACCCCTGACGTCATCTTCGGGTCATCAGAGGAGAGCGTTGGGGGGGAGGGGGGTTCAGCCCCACCTCCCGGAGACCGTCCACCTCGACCCGCTCGGCCATAAACCTCGTCCGGGTAACGGAATTTTAAGTCCTTTTTACCGGATGGGCCGGGCCGGCCGGCCGGGCCGTAACTTGGCCCGGACGGATATATTGTGACTGGGCCAGACGGACCTGCCCGAGCCCAGGGCTCCGGCCATACGTCTCTTGCTTTATGGCATAGGGGGAACCGGACGGCCAGCTCCCCATCCCCCTCCCTCCCTCCAGCTGGGGACATCCTCCTCCACCACTACCCCTCTCCTCCAACACACACACATCCCCCATCAACGTACCTGGGGACGTCCTCCTCCACCACCCCCTACTCCTCCAACACACACATTCCCCATCACCGTACCTGGGGGACGTCCTCCACCAACACCTCCAACACACACTTCCCCCATCACCTTACCTGGAAACGTCCTCCTCCACCAACACACACGTGCCTCCCATCGCCACACCTGGGGACGTCCTCGTCTCCCTCACCGGAGGACGGAGAACTTCCTGCTGTGCTTCATGACGAGGAACATCGAAATAGGAGTAGTCGTTCCCGTAGGGTGATTAGCACTGTCATTCACAGCACGTTTTGTCCCTCGTCTTCACACCTGTTCTTCAGGCGGTGCCGTCGTCACAAGCCAAGACTTAGAAAATAGATGACTTCTTTTCCTACTCGATCGATTTTCCTGCCTTGGCGAGGCTGGTGCCAGGAACACTCAAACGATGGCTTCATTTGTACAGAGGAGTCCTACCTACCCCCGCGGTGTTCAGCTCGTCTCTTAAGTCTTAAAACGCTGGATGATGTTCTTGTGTCGGGAACTGACTCATCTGTGGCGTCGTAAGTTGAGAGAAGCTGGTGGGTGGGTCTGTAACGTTCTAACTGGACGCCATTGCATGGATGTGTAGTGTTATGTGTCAACATCTGACAGGGTCTGACGTGTCATAAGTTGACACCGCTGGAAGGGTCTGTGGTGCCATAAGTTAACAACAACTGGAGGGTCTGTTGCATCGTATGTTGATCCCACAGGAAGGGTCTGTAGTGTCATAAGGTTGGCACTACTGTAACTTTCATGTAGGTTCTGTACCTGTAACCATCAACTACACATTAACCACCTTTTATCAGTATTCCGTACCTACAAACTAGCCCTCAAGTGCGAATTGGATCTACCTACATGTTACCCCTTAAACACGAATTGTACTTACCTACGTACTGACCTCAGGTACGAATTCTCTGCCTTCATTTGGCACGCTGCTCATTAAGCAACAGAAGTTATATTTCCTAGTGTACACATATAGACTAAGACACACAGGAATTAATTAACGGTCCATTTTTCTAATCGAGTTCCATTTTTCAAATTCATTTCTTTCGTTTCCACAGGTGTGGTTCCAGAACCGGCGGGCCAAGTGTAGGAAACACGAGAGCCAGATGCATAAAGGTGAGTCTTTGGGGGGAAGGGACCAGCAGCAGGCGAAACTGACGAGACCCCAAATGAGGGGTGAATGACGGGATGGTGTGAGGGGCCGGCCGGTGTGAGGATGTTCAGGTGGCCGTCAGGATGAGAGATCGAAAGAGTCGATTGTGAACGACAATGGAATGGGTGTAGTTGAAGTACGTGATAGGGCAGATAACGGAAGTCCTGATTGGTCGGTCCGTGAGGTGGTTATCTGATGGGGGTTGACAGGAATACCATCCTGAAATAGTCCTCTTTTCCATAGGCTTCATTTCCGAACTTGCTGTCGTCGCGTCACGTCTCCACGTTATTGATTGTAAGGGTAACTTAGGACGAGGATGTGATCCTTGGGGCACGCCGCTTGTCACGCCCGGACTGTCCCTGCCTGCTGTGGTTGCGCGGCGATTGCAAAGTAAGCCTGTTTGGAGAGACTGTATCATTGGAGTCGAATCTCATCGGAAACTGTTCAATCCAGTGCATTTGATCCTTTCCCTACTACTGATACATGTCATTTGAATTTACTTGCTGATATTTTATGCGTTGATTTCAATTTTTTTTTTATATTTTGGAGATTTTTTAGTGCAACAGATGAAGATGTATCTTTTATTGTGGGCGTATGCGTGTGTCTGCGTCAGTTCGCGTCACATATACAGGCTTTGTCATTTGGAATAGTTAGTGGGAGGGAGAGAGATGTAAGGAGAGGCCTGGGACACCGTGTGTAGAAGGAAGGCTGACAGTGGCCACGGCTGGAAGTTTAAGGAAGATGGAGTGTATCTAGGGAGGGAGATGTATAAAAGAAAATGGGAGGAGCGTTGAATGTGTTTTTGAAATATGAGCTTTAATGTGTAAGAGTAAAATGAGAGATAATGGAAGAATGGAAAGGATTTAATAAAGAAAATGGTCAGAAGAACAGTGATAGTGGTTGATGTTGAGCAAGAGGGCGAGGTGGAAACCGTGAAAAAGAGTGAGAGAGGCAGACAGAAATACGGAAGACGTAGAAAGAGAGAATGGGAGGCGTGGAGAGAGACGGAGAAGAATCGGTGATTAATAGAGAGAGAGAAAGGCAAAGAGAAGCGTGGGAGGCGAGGAGAGAGTGTGAGGGAGGAATTGGTGATTGAGAGAGAGAGAGAGAAGGGTGGATAGCGCGGAGAGAGGGCGCGGGTGGCGGGAACCGGGCGCGGGATGCCGGCAGAATGAGTAATGAGGCTAATCCGATATAAGAACACGCCGCTATAATGTGACTTTTTACTGAGGAGAGAAGAAAAAAAATCAACGAACTGCAAAACACGCCTCGGGGCCTTAAATATGATTTTTGGGAGTAATACTTCCATGAGCCGCTTGTGTGTGTGTGTGTGTGTGTGTGTGTATGCATGTTCTTTTGCCTTCGAATCTTATTAACAGTCGAACTAAAATTGTAATATATATATATATATATATATATATATATATATACACACACACACGTGAGATACGTGTTTTTGGAGTCGATCAGATTCGATTTTTAGCCCTAGTTCTTATTTTATGGTTGTTAGATTTTTTTTTCTATAAATTTCTTCCTTTGTGTACTTGTTCTGTGTTCATGTTTCGATACGGGTTGATAAGCAGAAAATCAAGAAAATACTGCCTTAAGATTCTTTCCAATATTGAATCATTTTAAGTGAGTATGTAGTACAATTTTGGTATTCATATATTTCACAGTTTATTTACTGAACGAATATTTTCTCTTTCGTTTTTTGATGATCCCATTTTCAATGTTAAGTGACACGTTTTCTTTACGTCCGACCCGGTATTACCTCGAGTGTCATTGTGGATGAAAATCTCGGATAAACATTATAAGAAGCTTCACCCCTACAGTCCTGAACAGTAAATGTCATCGACATGGCACCCTCTTGTCTTTCCTACTACTTAATTATTATCTCCTATGGCCATTTTTTGCAATATCTTCCACCCTTCCCCTCACATCCACTCCATTCAAACATCAGCTCCTTTTGCGAACGAGCGTCCGTGTGTATGAATAAATAAGGTAGAAAAAGGAATTAGGTAAGATGAATTCCTCCGTCCGAGCTCATTTGAGGGAGCTATATCGCGCGTGAGGAACAGACGAGAAGATCCGATGGCCTCTTGTGACCCGGCCATAAAAACCGAATTAACGGAATCACGACGGAAAGTTAGCGCCCAAGCACACCAGAGGGAGACTGGTAAATTTTTCACGCCCTCTGATTCGTCGGCGACTGATCGAATTATACGTCTCACTCGCCCCTAACCTCCTCCCCTCCTAATTTTACGATTTGAAAACTTTCTAAATCAACTGACAAGCCGAGGACGCCATTATGGACCGAGCGAAGAGTTTTAATTTTATTGTTATTGCTACGGATTGGATTCCTCGGCCGTGCCGGTGCCCGTGATTTATTTACCGGCGCTGGTTGGAGCCGCCCCGAGCTTCGCGCCAAATTTCGTTTTCCGTTACGACCACTTTGTTTCGTATATGAGCGTCGCATTTAAAGCGCGTCGTAAAGAAGTCTATAACGCGTCAGTAATACCTAATGCGCTGATGAAAGCTTGGATTATTGGCTCAAATTGGCTGTGCTTATGTAAATGGGTGTAAAAGAGTACTGGTGTAAAACACTTAACAGGTTCAAGGTATTGATGCGAATTCCATTTGCCCGAACGCAGTTCCGGAGTTTATGATTATAATAAACAGGCGAAGTGCACTTAACGCGAATTTAAGACTATTTTTTGCTTTTAATCGACAAGTCAATTAAGGCTCTCTTTTTTTTCGCCCCCCCTCCTCTTTAGAAGCATCAAAAGTTTTTAATGGTGCATTAAATTCCTTTCTCATTTATTGCGAATTTCTCATATTTCTCTCTCTCTCTCTCTCTCTCTCTCTCTCTCTCTCTCTCTCTCTCTCTCTCTCTCTCGTCTTAAATATGAACCCCCATTTAATTCTCATGATTCACAATTAACCGTGTTGACAAGAGAAACTTTTCTCATTACCAGAAGCTAACACAGCGACATATTTCCATAATGGTTCTTATTATGCCCGTGTAATCACTCGCTTTGCTGGCTCCGCCCGTCATTTTTTTTTTCTTTTTTGTCGTCGCATTAACAACAATTATTTTGCCCTGCTGCGGAACGTAGGGCGTGTCAGGGGGTGGGTGTGGGGAGGGGGTATTATCCAGTGCCAGGATGATAAATATGGCGGCTTATTCAGTGCCATTGTGAGACTCGAGTGTGTCGGTATGTTTGTGCGTTGTATTCATGGGTGGCACGTGGCTGTATAAACTGTTTTTTGCTTGTATTTTTTGGAAAATATAAAGATTTCTGTGAAAAGATTACACACACACACACACACACTCACACAAACACACACACACACACACACACACTATCACATACACACATCTATGTGTATGTGTGTGTGTGTGTGTGTAAGTGATGTAGACTTTAACTCACTGTATATCCCTACCACATAATGTGTCCCCGCCACACGCAATGTATCCTCGTCACACAATATATCCCCACACTATATATACTCCACGCCACACCGTGTACACCCACCACAAATTGCATCCTCACCACACAGTGAATTTCCATCTCATTTTATCCCCACCACACTGTGTATTTCCGCCAGAGTGTATCCCTGCCACACAATGCAATACCGCCACACACTGTCCCCGTGACAATATTTCCCCGCCACACAGTGTATCCTCGCCACACACTGTATCCCTGTGACACAATATATCCACTCCACACAATGTATCCCCAACACAGTGTATCCCTACAACACAGCGTATCATCACCACGCAATGTATCCCCGCCACACAGCGCATCCCCGACACAATGTATCCCCACCACACAATGTATGCCCGCCACACAGTGTCCTTCTCCTGTGCCTCACAAAGTCCTTCATTTATCCCCCCTCCCCTCCCCACTCCTCCCCCCAACCCTCCCACCATCCACTCCAACATTCAAGAATTCAAAATTATGCAAATCCAGGAATCTGAAAATCTGCTAATCTGATAATGTACAAATCCAATTAAGCCCCGGGCGCCGAGACAATGTCATTAAAGCCATGTACACAGCGTCCGAGAGGCTGGAAAATCCGGGCTAATCATATTCAGGCAACTGGGCTAATTACCAAACTTTCAGCCGGAGTTTATGGCCGGAGAGAGTGCCGAATTATCAGAATTATCAGAAATATTCGCGGACGGACAGACGCGCCGAGTCGCGTCGCCAGAGGGCGGGCGGGCGCGCGCGCGCAAAATTAATACCTCCGCGTTTTCTTTTTTTTTACTTTTCTTCTTCACTCCCTCCCTCCCTCCCTCCCTCCCTCCGCCCAAGCCTCGCCAGCTCCATGGGTCGTACGGCCAAACGACTCGCCCGGGGATTGGCACGTAAGAAAGTTTCGGGCGGAATTAAGTGATTAAGTCCGACGCTGAGGAGGAGAGGAGAGCGCATCGCGGGAAGAAGCCACCGCCGCCGCCGCGCGAGACGCGACGCGTCAGCCAACCCGGGGCCTCTAACGGCACCGCTCTAGCCTCCTCCTCCTCCTCCTCCTCCTCCGCCTCCTCCCCTCCCCCCTCCTCCTCCTCCCCTCTCCCCCCCTCCTTCCACCTCCTCCCTTTATGGACCGGGTGTCAACAGGCATTCCCACTCGTCGACGGCAGCGGCGATTTTTGCCACGGTTTATATAGTTTTTTTTTTTTTTCATACCCCTCCCCTCTCCCTCTCTCGCCAGCGGGGGGAGGGGAGGAGGAAAAGAGGAAGGGTTAAGTGGGGTGGGGTGGAGGGGATATCCTTTTATGAGGTTGTGGGTGTCGACGAGCGAGGCTTTCGGCTGATGAAGCCCAGCGTGTGTGATGAATGGTGCATCGGTAACCACACACACTCTCACACACACACACACACACGCTGCTGATTAACGCACGCCCCCGAGATGTGACGTGCTGACGTTTACGGACTCGGTCGTGTCCGGGGCTGTTGAACGCAAGACCCGAGTGTTTCACGCGTTGGTAGTTGGTGCCCAAGGACGGGTCGTGCTCCAGGGTCGTGCAATCGTGCCCTTGCCTAAGTCGTGAGTAGTCGTGCCCAAGTGTCGTGTGGTGGTGCCCGAAGATCGCAGACGGACGCCTGAACCGCTGTCATCGCCGTGACACGGACGACGCGCGACATTCCCCGGCCTCTCCTTAAACCTGAGATGATCACCGTCAACGATCTCGGCGGCCACGCCCGCACGATTAACCCCATGAACGTGGACAGCCTGATTGTCTCATAGGTACCTGGGCGTTAGTCAGCAAACAACAGCAGTCAGTCAGGCATTCGTCCCTGGCTATAGAGACACAGAGGCACCATCTCCACCAGGAGGAGGCGTCGTCCACCGAGTGACCCCAGGCTCATCTGCCCCGAGAGGAACCCGTAGGACTTCAGTTTTGTCAGTAGCAGTCCTTCAGGTGACTCCCACTACTTCCACTACTTAAAAAAAGAGCCCCATGGGACTTTGCCGTCGCCAACCACCTGCTGCAATTAAAGTATCTCAACCACGCCGTCCCCCTCCTGCAGTACGACTCAACCACGGCAGCAGTCCGCCGTATTCCGGACTACGGACCCATGACATCGCCTCCTACCTCCTGCCGCACCGGCTGCACGGCTACGGAGCCTCGGGAAAAAGGTCTCCACTCTTAATGCGCAACATTTGGGACCTCGGCTGCGTTACTAAACCTTCTTTAGAAGCTCCACGAGACCCTCTTTCTTAGCGCAAATCTCTCAGCTTCGAGCAAGAGAAGTTAGGCTCGTGTGAGGACCCGCTAAATGATCTTGATCGTGGTTCTGAGTTTTGGCTTCGTGGATTAGGTCATGGTACGTGATCTTAGCCATGGTAAGTGGTGATCTTAATCACGCGATCTTAGTCGTGGTAGGTGATCTTAGCCATGCCTGATCTCAGGCAGACGTGGTCTTGGGAAAGCAGGAGGTGCGGGCGCGCGTCCAGGGTAGTTAGTGGTGATCCCGACCGTGTGTGATGATCTGGATCACAACGCCTCCGGACAGCCAACCACTAGAGCGCAAACAACGCGCGCGCCAGGTGGGACGTAAGTAGCCAACCTCCCGTCCCTTATCGCCTCGTCGTGCCGCCCAGCAGGAAGGGATCACCAAGCATGTGCGTGGATTTCCGAGAAGGGTACGTGAAATCCCTCGCTTGATTTGTTTATTTAGCGCTTGTTTACAGCCAAAAGAATTGGAAAGAACAAAAAAATAGTTGATGTAAATCAGGATTCCTTCCGGCTGTAAATTATTTTCAGATGAGCGAGTTCCCCTGACGTAAGCTAAACCAGCCAACAGGAAATTAGTCTCATTACACGGTGATTATCCGCTAATTATTTCTGATTTTTTTTTTATTGCGTTGAACAAACTCTTTAATTCTTAGGGTTGGAGGCGGGGGTTGGGATGGGGGGGGGGGGTGTTGTGTAGTGTGCGTGTTTAGAGGGCGATTTCTTTGCAGAGTGTGTCAGTGTGACTGCAGTGTGATTGTTTGTTTGTTTTATCCCCTCAGTATGACGTTTGTGAGGTAGTGTGATTGTTATTTTATGTAACGCTGATTCATTGTGAGTTTAATGTGAAATTGTATATATATATATATATATATATATATATATATATATATATATATATATATATATATATATATATATCTATTGA